>PVHY01010889.1:0-50016 GCA_004024945.1 Uropsilus gracilis
CCCCCCCCCGCCCCCCGTCCCCCGCCCAGTAGTCCGCAGCTTCCCTCTCCTGTCTCGGTAGCTGGGAGCTGTCAAGCCTTCGGTAGCTGAGCCGGCCTCGGAGCTCCCGCGTCTCCTCTCCTTCCTTTGTGTGCTCGCAGCGGAGTTGGGGCGGAGGGAGAAGGGGGAGGTCGCTCTGTCTGTCTGTCTCCCGCCGCCTTTGCCCGGGCTGCTCGAAGTGCAGTCAGGGAGGCGGGAGCCCAGGGGAGGGTGCAGGGAGCTGGCGGGGCGGCTCCGGGCCGCGCGGGCGCCCGGGTCCCAACCACGCGCAGGGGAGCGCGGACCTCAGCAGGGGCTCGGCTGGAGCTACAGTCAGTCGCTCCGGTCACCCCTGGACCTCCTTTCGCCCCCACCTACCCTTCGACACCCGGAGAAAAGCGTGCAAAGACGCGGAGAGGGACGGAAACCACAAATAAATAGCGGCGGCAGCAGCGCGTCATCTGGTGGAGCAGGAAGTGCAGGCAGAGTCCGGAGGCTGGTGCTTTCCGCGCGTCCCCAGGACTTTGCCATGGGCTGGGGGCCGCGGAGGCTGAGAGCCGCCGGGCGAGGGCGACGGCTGCGCTGTCCGCACCGGGGCTGACTGAGCAGCGACACGCGGGGCGCGCCGAGATGGCCGCGTCCAGCAACTCCAGTCTGTCGGGCTCGTCGGTGTCCTCCGGTGAGTTTCCACCCCTCGGGTGCGGCTGCCTCCCGGGGTTTCGAGCCCCCCCTGCCCTCGCCCAGGGCTCTGGGTTGGATAGAGCCTACCTGTGGCCATCCTGCCCGCTCTCTCGGGCTGAGGGCAGGTGTCCGGTGTGACACCTGTCTGGTTTGCCACAGCCCTCGGTGCCCGCGGCACCTCGGTGCTGACATCTGACAGCGCAGAGGTGGGAGAGCGAGCGGTGGCGCTTCAGCGCGCGGACGCGGGTGTCCTGGGGACTTGCGGAACAGCAGGCGAGAAGCGAGGAGAGCGAGGCAGCCTCGCACTTTCTGGCACAGCTGGAACCGGGGCTGACGGGTCGGGGCAGGTTAGGGGGACGCCGGACGCCTGGCCCCGCTTGCGCTGCGGCGCTGGCTGCGCCGGCTGCTCACATCCGAAGCTGACCGGAGCAAACCTTCGCCCCCCGTCGACTTGGTTTTCTTTGTTTGTTTCAGAAATTAGCTCCATGGAGACACACGCTTGGGGCATGGGTTGAGACAGAAGTGATGAAGGGATGCCGTGTTTCTGGTCTTGATTGAGACAAGTTAAGGGACGGAGGTCAGGGCTAGCCTCTGCGCTGACAATGTGCCCGTGTACGTGTTTGTGTGCGCGCGCGATTTTTCTCTGTGACCTCTTGGGTTTTTCTTTTTTTAATCACACAAGCTTTGAAATTTTACTTTCCAGATTTACATTTTTTCAAGTGCAGTTGAGCTAAAGGGTTTTTTTTTCTTTCAGTTGTTATTTTTTTTAATGGTTGATCAGCTAGCCTAATTGAAGAGGAAAATATTAGTAATGAATCTGAAGGAGTGGGAATCAATAGGAGCAGACTCACTAGTGTCTGAGTATGCCACGCTTCTAATCAGAGTGATGCATTAGGTAGAACTGCTCTACCTTTCCGGTCATTGGAAACTTTATTCACAAGCCCCCACCCCCAAAAGGTTAACAAAGCATTTACTCTAATACATAGCATGGGGGGGAGGGGGGGCAGAAGGTTTTGATGTCCTAATGGAAAAGTTTAATATAGTAATACTGCATTAATTTCTATTGTGTGTTTTTTAATTATATCAAAAAATTCAACTCAAAGGAGGAGACACTTTGTTGGAAGAATCAGATAGCAGCTCAGGCATAAGGGAACCTTACCTATAGACATGTGACTAATTAAATCATAAGTACAAGGTGAATTTGACTAAGGTGCAATTGTGATGTGGCACAATGTGATCACATGAAAACCATTATCTCTTTTGGCAGGTTTAATTCCAAGGAAGTGGCACTTCCTTTCTAGATCATTGCTAAATAATCAAAAGCTCAATGTCGTTAGGCATCAGATATAGTTCAAGTTTCTGGTAGTAGCAGCCAATGGGGCAGAACAGTCATATCTTATTAAGAGCAGCAACAAGTTGACCGCCTGTGGTTTTAATTCTGAGAACTCAGCAAATGCTATGGCTTATTTTTAGTACCTCAAACCACTGCTGCTTTTCAATTCATTTTGGTTGACTAACATTGAATTTAAAATTCAGTGATGTTGGCTTACTATTAGCATAAGGTTATTTCTCTCAGAAAACTGCCCAGTAGAAAATGAACTGGGAAGGGGGAGGAGAGAGAAGATGAGGAAGGGGAAAAAGAATAAAGAAAGGATAAGAAGGCACTGTTATCACATGCTTTGCTGATGGCATAAATTATAGATGCTACTGCCATCTGAATTTTCAGATCTTATATATATAACTTAAGAAATTTTATTGAAAAACTGATTCAGGCGTAGGAAACAGTATAGTAGGGACTTTAGATGATGGTAATTGCTTTGCAGATAGGATAGAGCTGTCTAATGTGGTACTTTCCTGCCTTTACCATTATTTTAAATCTTAGTGGAAACTAGGAAACAATAAGAAATCTGAAATTTAAAAAGGGAGCATGAATGTATTATTTGGTGTGAATCAGCTCACCTGTGAGCTCTTACTGTGTAATTCACCAATTAAATTAATCAGGTACTTTGTCTTGAAAATGCAATAAGCCATAGTTCTCTTTTTAAGCACACTTACCCCCCCTCCTTTGTGGGGATCATGAATAATTCAGATGACACAAGCAATTCACACCTGTGAGAGGTGTTGGGCAGAAAAGAATAGAGCCTGTTTTGTGGTGGCAGCTGGGTTCTGCCAGGCAAAGGCCAGAGCTTGTGGAAGTAGAGCATTTCATCAATCTACTAATCACCATTTCTAGGGCCTAATATGCTAATATGTATTATGCCCCTAGTGAATTATATGCCTCATCTATAAGAAAGTTAAGTGGAAAGATCATTTTAGGATTTCTTCTAGTTCTGAAGTCTTTGAGATAAGAACTGTCTGTGAATTCTGGCTGCATCACATACCAATGGTGTAACTTGGAGTAAGTTAACATAACTTCTCCAAGCCTCAGTCTTCTAGTCTGTAAATGAGGCTAATGCTAATAAAAGAACCTAATTCATAAGAATATTGTGGGATTGAATGAAATAATGTATGTAGAGCATTTAGCACAGGGGGTGATACTAAGTGCTTGATGTGAATAACCAACTCCTCTGAGGAATGAAAAAGAAGATACTGACTCAAACTGTTGGTGCAGAAGTGATTCTAACACACTTAAGTGCTGCCTCTTTGTATGCTAAATTCAATCTTGAGGGTTGCACTTCATTAAAAAGCATCTGTTGAGTAGAGTGTCTTCTAGGTTTCAGACATGGTCTTAAGTTTTTGGATGAATCAAGAATGCTTCTCTCACTCTCCAGCAGCAGAGATAGCAAGCAAATGGCCTTCTATCTTCCAGTTTGAGAAGGTGAATTTTGTGAAGAGTGTAAAGGGAAGAAAGTAATGACCTCAGTTTAGAGGGGTCAGTGGAAGAAACATATAAATTGGGTCCTGAAGGATGAGTAGAGTTTCTGGAAAGCAGAGAGAGTGAAAGACATTTCAGGATGAAGGAAGATTTTTGGCAAAGGTCTGGATACAGGGAAATTCATGGCCTGATCTTTTACTTCCTTTCTCAGTGTCATTGATCCTTTTCTTGATAGCTTCCCTTCTCTGGACTGCTATGTGAACACAGAACTGCCAAATCACTTGCTTCTGCTGAGTTAGGAGGTCCTCTATCTATTCAGTTAAGCACTGGGTTTTATAAAACAGCCCTGAAAACTTTGGGACAGTTTTGGACAATAGACACTATGAAAGAAACAGTCATTGTGTCTAGCATATGGAAAAGTGAGCTTCCACCACATGGATCAAACCTGTTTTTAAAACTGTGGCAGATTTAGGTGTGATTGTGTTCGCATAGAGTCGAGATCTGTTCATTTACTGAGTAATAAACTCAAAGTTGGAGACAGCAAGGAGGGAAAAAAACAAAATTGTCTGATTCTCCTGAGAATATATTCTCACTGACTGTTGTCAAACCATATTGTCCAAGAATGTCACTTCTTCATTGCCAACTGAGACATAACAAATGAAATAATCATGTTGAAATTAATTTTAAGTACATCTTCTGAGAACTCCTTAGAAAATTTCTTCTGGAATATTCAATTGCATGTAAAATAAATTGCTGTCCCTTTGTTTTAATGATAAATGCTAGTAATTAAATTTCACAATCACCTCAATTGGAAGAAAAGTTTGATTACCTTTATTGTTTTAAGTTGGGAAAAAATCTTGTCTTTAAGCTTTTAAGCTAGCCGAGGGTATTTGATTATGTTCTGAAATAAACAATGACTGATTTGCAAAATAGTCTTCATGGGTTATATTTGTTTTTATATTGAAATAAGACATTTTTCACTAAGTGAAGAAAAAATCAACTCAAGTAAAGTAGTAAAGAAGCTATGAATTTTTTTAGTAACTGAACAAGTTTAAAAATGAAATATTAAAGGGATTCTTAGATAAGAAGTTAAAATTTTGAGACTATAAACATACTGTATTATAGAAATGAAATCAACATATTTTTAAAATTACAAATGCAGACAGAGAAAGTAAACATGACTGTTATCTTCCAAGCCATCAAACCTTAATTGGGAAAAGAACTTTCCTGGACAGTTTGAAGAATGTATTTCTCCAAATTCTGTACAATAGTAAAGTAAGAGAGGTAAATAATGCAATTTTCATTACTCATTATTGCTGGATCACAACCAGTGACATATATAATTTTTTTTTTATATTTCTAGATGTAGGAGGTGAAACTATTATAACAATGTTGCCAAGACCTAGATACATGTAATTAGAAACTCCACGGATCTATTGCTACAAAGCAGGATAGCTTTATGAAAATAAACATTCACAATGAGAAATCTCCTTTTAGACTTTTGAACTCTTTGAAAATATTCAATTATGCATGAAGGAAAAAA
The DNA here is from genome assembly GCA_004024945.1 of Uropsilus gracilis. NCBI lineage: Eukaryota > Metazoa > Chordata > Mammalia > Eulipotyphla > Talpidae > Uropsilus > Uropsilus gracilis. Next base: position 5,058 of record PVHY01010889.1, read on the forward strand.
ATCTCTTTGTTTTATCAATAACTGCTGATAATTAAGTTTCATAGTACTTGGACTGGCAAAAATTCTTGATTGCACTGTTATTTTAAATCACACACACACAGACACACACATAAAAACTGTAATTCAAAAAAAAAAACCCCACAAAATTAAAATTAACCCCTTGAGTGAAACCATTCTCTCAGATGACTGTTACTCCATGTTGTTTTTCTGAAGACCCATCCACATCATATTCTAACATTAGCTTTTCACTGTTCTTTTGTGGGAGCCCAGATGATTCCACTAATAGAGAATCTGAACAGAAAGGAGACTCTTGTTAGGCAGCTTGTTGCAATGTTTGGCAAGGACCCACAGATGGGTGAACTTTTGCCAAAATGCCAGATCTCTTTACTCCCACTCCCCCCATGAAGTGTTTTTGAATGGACTCATCTTTGTTCATCTATTGGGGGATACAAACACCACGTGCTTTCCGAGGCCACTCTGTGTGGGGTCTCCCTGGACAGTGTGTTCCTGGAGCTGCCTCCAGGCCTGCTGAGGTCCATCTGCTGCTCAGCAGGTCCTCCTGTCCTTGCCCAATGGCCGGAATAGCTGGGCACTGATATTTGAAAACTGATATATGAGCATTGTCATATCAAATGTTTTGGTAAAGAGTTTTCTACCAGATCAAGATTCCTGCCAAGACAGTTAGATAAAGAGAGATAGATATAGTGATAGACATATGATTAATAGCATCCATTTGTCACCACCCACCAATCATTTATCTTCTATGACTGTATTCAGATCTCATGACTCCTGAAATAGGTCATTTAATTTTCAAAAACAAATGGCTCTTTCTTTCCCTTTCTCTTTCTTTTTCTGGTCTTCCCCTTCCTTTCCATTTGCTTTTCTTAGTTTCATAATGATGGCCAGTTTCTATTTAGAGATATTTTTCATAAACCTTGCAACTGGTCAACTTCACTTTCAGCGGCTGAAACCCTCTAAGCGTCTCCCTGCTTCTCCATTCATTTGCCTGGTGGGACAGGAAGCCAGTATTCTCTTTCTCATGTGGATTTCATTCAGAGGGTCAAGATGGACACCAGCATCCCCGGTGCAGGCTGGTTGTCCTGGCAGAACCTGTTTGCGTGTGTCAAAAAGTTACTAACAAATGGATAGGCTTATTTAAATTCCTCTTAGATTAAAGCAAAGAAGGTAAATTTTTGGTGCTTTTGATATATGAATGGAACTAGAGGGGGTTTGATAAGCAAAGTACATTAGACAAGAAAAACAAATACTGGATCATTTCACTCACATGTGAAATATAGACAAATAGAGCAAAGGGTTAGATAGAACCAAACCAACAACAAACCCTGGAAGTATGACTGTGGAATTAGACTTATAAAAGGGAAAGAGGGAGAGTAAACTGGGGGGTGAAGATGGGGGGAGTCCAATGGACTATGGTAGAGGACTGTTGGTGCCCTGGGTGGTGGGTAAGGTATGCTAACATACATCTAAAGAAGTGTGATCCTGTACCTCCAAAACATACACAATGCTGTAAATCAATGGAAAGAGAGAGAAGGTGGGGGGGGTGGGGAGGGGAGGGAACTAAATAAAGACAAGCCTGGGAGCTAGAGAAAACCCCCCTTAGGAATGTGCTAGGCTCCCAAGTTCTGCTTTGCCCAGGGCCTCTGTGACTGTCCCCTGGTGTCTGAGGCTGAAAACCTGGCACTGCCAAGTGGCCAGTAAGACTTTTCAGCCATGCACCCTGGGACAGCCAAGTAGCTACTTGTACAAATAACCTGTCTTTTCCCCTATTATAATTAGTAAAATTCACTTTTGAGGGCTAATCTCTGTACATAGTCTTTACAGTATGATCTAATTACAGCATTCCCTTGCTTCAACAGTTTGGTCTGTCAAAATCTCCCAACCCTAACCCATTCATAATATAACCTCGGTAGTATAAAATGTTATTTAAGTCATTCAGTGTGCAAGATCTCATAGACATCCCCTTACAAATGCTTTAGTTAATAGCCTAATTTAAAATGTCATAATCACCTTAGGTCAGAAGATACATTGATTAGATTCTGAAGTTGGGCTGTCTCCTACACTTTGTACAAGCTGCCAATCACCCTTGGCCTTGGTTAGCCTCTTGAGAGAGTACTATTTCAACAAGAGAGCAGAACACCAATTCCATGTAGAATTAACTAGCTCTGGAGAAAGCCTACATTCAGAAACATGTCTTTATTAAAGGCAGTGGGAAGAGCCCTAAACTTAGAATCAAATCTAGATGTAAACCTTCAACTAGGGCATTTAACCCTTAACTGGGTCTTTAAGCCCTTAGCTAGAACACTCAGCCATCAACCAGGATCCTAAGTCATTAATGGGAGCCCATGAATATTTAACCAATGTTTCCAAATCTTTAAGGCAAGCACTTAAGCCATATGCAAAACCAGACCCTGCAACTGGCTAGGTATATGGCGCTCTGTAAAATTAGTCTCCCTGAGTCTTAAATAATTTGCTGTAGACTGAGTATGTGGCAACTTGTTTCCTGGAATAGATGTGAGCATTGGCAGAGGTGATTGAAACATCACCTCCCACAGAGACCATCATGTTTACTCATTAGAAATCAATTCCCTCCATTCTTCTCTCTTTTCCTTAATGTTTCTGTGCCTTTGTTCTCAAGGTTTTATCAACCAGAGATTGTACTACCTGAGAATTTATCCTACAGGCTTGTTACTCCTAAAGTATGATTTAGGAAAATGCTTAGTTAACTGTAAAAGCAATTAACAGTAGTGAGTAAAGGCTACATACCATTGTATTTACAAAATCTCATGCAAGTCTCAGAATATTTCTCCAAGTTAAACATCGTGTTCCATTTTGCAAACCAAGAAATAGGTCCAGAGAGGGCTCAGGATTTTGAGGGAGTAAGTCTTATAGCAAATTCTTTCTAATTTCAAGGGTAATACTTTTCTCACTTGGTACATAGGGAATTATTTGTTTCTACCTCTGTTGAAAAGTTTCTGTCATAAAAGTTTAGGTTAAAATACATGTTAGTTGTTAATAGAGAAAATGTAGTAACTTTTTTCTCACCATTGTTATGAACTGGGAGGTGTTACCAGATTTTTACTCTGCAGAGAGATCACTAGACTTCCTCTAAAGTCTGTCCTTAAGATTCATCTTGCAAGGGGAGGGGTACATGGGTATTTGTTGTACTATTTTTGCAACTTTTCTGAAGGTTTGAAAATGTTCTAAGTGAAAGAAAAAATAAGTAAAAAAAACAGTACTAGTTTGCATTCAGTTGATTTTTCTTCACTGGAGATTAAAAAGCATCCCATTTTATGTGAGTACATTCAGTCTTGATATCATCTGATGAAACTCCCAGATTCTAAATCCTCAGGTGGCAGAATATATATTTATTAGCTTATAGCTTAATTGGGAAAAGTAAAGGAACTGAAAAACTGGTGTTAGGGTGGACCTACCATTTCCAGTTTCCACCAAAGATTTTTTTTTCTCCCAAGCTAAACTGTGTTTACATTTTATTGTAGATTTAGAGGGAGGAGTGAAACTGGAGATTACTTAGCAGATTCCAACATGGTAGAGGAAGAGAATCAGGGTTCAAGGAATGGCAAGAACCACCCAAGCCACTCAGGTAGTTAGTGCAATGGCACCGAGACTGCTGCCCTGGACCCGAGCTTCTAGAACATTAGCACTCCATCATCTTTCCTGGCTCATGCTGAAGAGTAGCAGTGTCCTTAGAGAATTTCTTGCAGACATGTTTCTTCTGTCTGGCTTTAGAGGTTGTTCTATTTAATTATTTAATATTTTTTAGAAAGAAGTCATAATGTTTTGTATTTTAAATGGACTTTAGATCTCAAGCCTGTTGTGTCAATAGAGGCACAAAGACTTAAGTGACTTAGGTTTGCTCTAACTATATAGCTGTTTAAATTATATATAACTGTATGTGGTAACCAGAAGCCACATGTAGCTATTTCAAGTTAAATAAAAATAATCAGTTCCTCAGTTGCGCTGGACTCATTTTGAGAGCTCAACAGCAAACGTAACCAGCAGTTACCCTGTTTCCACTCTAAAAATGGAACATTTCTATCACTCTGGAAGATTCTGTTAGGCCTCACTGGCATATAGGGTGAGTACCTAATATGGATATCTTACTAATATAAAATTAATAAGCTGAAGATAGAAAATTCAATAAAACACTCTCCCATTCTTATTTCTGTTCCTTGCACTGCTTAAGTTATATTCACTATTTTGTAAGTTGGCTTTTTAAAAAAATTAATTTTTCAAGCCATTTAAGGAAACTATGGCATGGTAACTAGAAGATGATATTTGGGAGAGTAATTAAAATGTTTGTAAATTCATCTTGTCCTGAGGTTTGATACAAGCTTTTAAAAAATGGTCCATAGTTTCCCCCATGGTTATCCCATTTCTTTTAAAAATAAACCCATGGTGAATTGCAATTTCATTCTCAAACAGAAAAAAAATGTCATGACCAGAAGAAGTTTCAATTTTGTAATAGTATCTCTTCAAAAACATCATAAAGAAAATAGGAAAATTGTGACTTGATGGGCTTCGGTTGTTAGTGGCATAGCTCAGTTGTGCTCTTCAAAAGAGATTTATCCACCAACTTGACCATCAGCAAACCTTGTGCCTAGAAGTAGTTTGCTTCTGTGAAAGTCTCATTAACAGGGCAAAACAGATACAGTGGTTTTTAGAAAGTAAAGTTAGCTTTTGGAATTTTCTGCACACTTAATTGGAGAAAATTGCTTGCAGATAAGATACAGGAACATGAAATTCTGTAATCATTTCTAAGTGCAATAAAAAGTGGAAAGATGTAAGGAATATCTAAGTGTCAAACAGTTGTCAAGAAAGAGGTGGACATGGAAGCCGCAGGACATGGAAACCGCAGTACCCAGAAGACTGGTCTGCATGGCTTGCTCCTTACTGGCATAACTTACACCATAAAATTAGGGTGTTATGAATCACAGAATGACCTTATGCAATTATTTTCTCATCAGAGGCCCTTAAGCTGGATTTCATCATGCCCCAGCATTGACCTCTGTACCTTCAGTACCGCTTGAACCCTATCTTTATTGAGGAAAAGAAACTTAGCACTTCGTTATTATTTCATACAATGCCACACCAACATTGTAAGGTGCTTTCTCTTAAATCATGTCTCTTCCTAGAAATAAACCTGAGTAGTCAGTGTTTAGAACAAGTAAACAAGAAGCATGGAACATGGTTTTGAGGGTGAATTTTCTATAACATCTACTAGAATATAGAGGGATGCAACATGGGCCTGTAAAGGTCTAATTCTCAAGACCTAGAACTGCACTATCTGTGATGGTTGCCACAAGTCGCATAGGTCTGGACAGGTGATGAGTTTGAACTGACATGGGCGGCAGGTGTAAAGTGCATGCCAGAGTGTGAAGAATTGGTATAAAATTTAAAAAGTTGCAAAATACTTCATTAATAATTTTATATGTTAATTAGAAATGGAAGTGGTATTTTTTGAGGCCTATACGTTAAAGAAAGATATTTATAAATGAATTTCACTTGCTTAAAATAATGTTAATGGAGTTACTAGGCTATTTTAAGTGATAAGTGGGACTCACATTGTATTTGCACTGGGAAGAACCTTTAGGAATGACTCTCGTGAGCCTATTCTAGTGTTTATCACAGAACAAAACCTTTTGAGCCACCAAACAGCCACTCCCCTAACTGCAAACCTTAACAAACAGAAACTTATCCTCCCTACACCAAGACCCATTTCAGTCTTGATCACCAGATCCCTGCTTTGTTTTAGCTCCAGACCGAGCTGCTGTTCATTTTTCTGGATCTGTGCAGTGATTTTGAAATGAAATACTGCAGAGAGAGACAGGCTGAGACTTTCATCAGACTCTTGTTTATACAGGTTTTGTGTGGTTTTTGTTTTCTGCTTCACTATAATTCTAGACTTTGCATATCTACTTATTAGACTTTTTTTTTACATCACTCCTCCCGAAGAAGGTGATGCTATAAAGTTGGAAATAGAAACTGAGAAAAGGGATATACTTTGCATTTGACCACTGTGGAAAAGTCTTGTTTGATGGTCTTTGTGCTAAGATTTACTGCCATGAATATGTATGCACACATAATTAAATGCTTCCTGTATGTCTTTATGTAGGTGTATGTAAATGTATGTGTCTGTGTGTATTTGTGTGTTTCTATATTCAGAAAAAAGTGGATTAGGCTTCAAGCAAAAGTTATTTCCAACCAAATATATAATAATATAACTTAATATCAAGGGAAATGAAAAGTCAAGCTTAGCATTACTTTCAGTAATGAAAGAATTCACTTGGGATTATGCTAATGATATGTAGATATTAATACACATAATTTGGCTGCCTGATATTGATTTAAGTTGCTCATTCATATTCACTTTATTGTACAAAAGTTAGCCATTTTGTTTTACAGTGTTTTTCCCCTGCAGATAGTGAGACCATTAACCATGTTTATTGGGTAAATAATACTATTTTGCTGACTTTCATATGCAAAGAAAACATTATTATGTCTCCTTCAGGAAGTGCCCTATGAGTCCTTAGTGTTTGGTTGGGGCTTGGTTGGTTCAAGCCAGAGGTCCTCTCCATTTTCTCCTTCGTGATCGATGTCCAGGGTTGAATGTACACAGTGACCGGGGCACAGAAGTTTTTCTTCTATGTTGTGTTGATTTTCCAGTGGTTGAACTTTGTAAGTTGGTGTTGTTTTAAGTAGCCAGACTAACCCATATGTCTCCCCCTCCCATATGAATTTTTTCTCACAGAGTAAAACAGTTGACAAGGGTTTTGCAAATTCTCTTGAAATGGTACCAGATTAAGATGAGGAACATAACCACAACAAATCCTAGGCAATTATAGAAAGAAGACATGATCTGGCATTTGACAATGTGATTTATCATAAGAACACAGTAATTGCTGTAGTAGCTATTTGGTTCCAGAGTCTAACCCCAGTAAGTAGGGGGATTCTGTAGAAACGTGTGTCTGCCTTTCAGGAACGAGATGCCCTGCAGACATCTTATTTTTCATGAATAGCTGAGAGCAAATCTGTCATTCAGGAATTCATGTGACATGTCTCTGAGTCCATATGTAGTTTCAGCTTTTGCTCCCTCTTACAGTAACGAGTTCCATCTTTTCTCTTCCCTGAGAGTGGGTTGGTATTTCTTTTTATTGATATACACTTTACACTTATTTCTGACATTCATTTTGGAGTTTTACAAATAAAGGTGATTCATTTGAAACGGTGTGACATCAGTGGTGGGAAATTGGGGATTTGGCTTAAAAAACAGCTCCAACATCTACATGTAAATTTGTAAAAAAAATGTAAAAAAAAAAATCTGAATTTCCACTCCCTTGACTGTAAAATTAGTTAATAATACTTACAAAAACCACATAAGGATTATACCTCTGAAAATCGGAATATTTGTGAATAAAACATAAAAATCTCTGATTGCATTCTAATGTTAAAATTCTTCTGGTCTCTAGGTTATCACTCAGTTTATGATCTCCTAAGATATTTGGGACAATCTCCCCTAAATAAATATTACCTTGTTCTTTTTCAACTGTCTTTAACACTTTCAAACACAATTTCACCTGTTAGACTGTCTCTCCTTAGTATGAGATGTCATTTTGTGCAACATTGTATCGATATTTTAAATTAGCCCAGGCAAATCTCTCATCCACAAGGACACCATTGCTTTTACTTTCTGATGTAATGGACTGGTTATTTTATAAATTAAACTTGATATATATTCAGTATATATGACCATTTGGTGCAGACATGCAAATTACAAAGAACAGCAATATCACCCTTAGAGGAAAAGTCATCAACCAGTCTAAGGGCCTGCACTTACCTTTTGTCTTCCTGAATATCTCTTTCCTTTTCCCCTCTTTGGCTCATTTTTCATTCTCTTCTTCCAAAAAAAAATTAATTTTGAGTTTCTTGATTATTATACCCTTGGATTTCCTTCTTTCCTTCAATAATTTTGCCACCTGTCTAAAATACATGCTCCACCAGGGAAGCTACTTTCATCTATTTTGTCAAACTCCAGTGGTTAAAATAGTATCTGGCATGCAGTGGACACTCAATAACTAACTCTAAATGAGTGAGTGTGTTTGTGTCCCAAGAACACTATCATAGGAATTCTGCTGAAGCCCCTTCTTTTCTCCTGTGTGTAAATTGGTTCTCTAAAGTTCATCTCTGGTTCATATTCGCCAGATGGATTTCCTGATTTCTGGAAAATGAATTTTTAAAATTTCACGTTATAGATTATTTGTACTTGTAAGGTAAACTCTTATAAAAAGCATATGAACTTTTCTAAACTAAATATTTTCTTTTTTCTTTTTCTTTTTTTTTTTTTTTTTGAGACTAGGTCTTGCTATTTTTGCCCATGGAACTGCAGACTCATGTTGCCCAGGGTACCATGGACTCAAGCAATCCCCAATCTCAGCTTCCCAGGTAGCTGGGATTAAAGGCATGTGCCACCACACCCAGCTATTTTTTGGGACTAGGTCTGTGTTGCCCCGAGTGGGACTTGAACCACTATCCTTAACCCCAGCCACTTCATAGGCTGAAGTTTGCAGGCACGAGCCACCGTGCCTGGCTCTAAACCAAATCTTGACTTCTAGTTCACCAGCACTTTTATAGGCATGACTAGTGAAAATTCAAGGAATAAAAATAGTGAAACTAAAGTTCAACATGAAGAAGTAGAGATAAATCTTTAAGAAATGATATACCTCCACAGTGAGGGTGAAGCTTAGAAACATTATTAGTACAGAAGTCAGTTACAAAAGATCCCATACTGTCTGATTTTATTTACATGAAATGTCTAGCACAAACAGATCATAGAGACAGAAAGTAGACAATCTGTGTCCTAGCTTGAGAAAGTTGGCAGGACATGGGAGTGACTAGTAAGGACTATGGGATGGGTTTCTTCAAGGAGTGAAACAATGACTGTAAAGTTGACTGTGGTAATACAGTATCTGAGTATACTAAAAGCCATTGAATTGTAAACTTTTAAACAGGTGAATTAGAGGATATGTGAACTATATTGCAGTCAAATTATTATTCAAAAGAGGAAAAATAATGATAGAGTAGAGATGAAAATTTGTTAAGGTTGTAGAATGAACAGATGGAAGAAAACACCAAAAAAAAAAAATCTCTCAACCGAGGGGGAGGAAAGTAATAGAGTAAAATACGGGCGGGGGGAACAAGAGATTAAGATGGATCACAGGTGATAAGGTGATGGGAAAACCTGGTGGTAGACAATGATGTAATTAATATATGTATGTGTGTGTGCATGTGTATGTGCATGCATGTGTGCAATCAGTAAAAAAATAATTTATAAAAGAGCTTCTCATCACCATAGATTAAGGTCTTCTTGGGCAGGATGCTTGCTATCAGATAGGAGATATTCTCTCCATATTCACTGGTATCTTGGGTCACACATGGGATGCCCCTACCCTCCCGCTTTTTACTTCCACATTCATTTTTTTTCTGTTGTTAGCCTCCAACCTCCTCAGAAACTTCCACAAAGATGCATTCTATGGGACGTGCTCAGCCTGACTAATGAGCACCTTGGTGTCCAATGCTCCAAAGGCCATGTCGTCCTTCCCCTGGCTGAATGAGGGATAACGGCAGATCCCTTCTGCTGATGCTGGATGAAGCAGTTAATGCTTTTCTCACAATTAGTTAATTAGGTTTTTATGGAGCTTTTCAAGCTCTCTCGGCATAACTCTGATGCCCTCAAAGTGGACTGTGAGTCATCCTGGAACCAAGTTTCCCACTGTGCACCCCGTGCTTCTCAGTGCTGTTCTTGGGGCGGTGCCTTTGCTGCCATTGCCTTGCGTGCCCGACTAGATGGATGTGCACGCAGACGTTTCCGAGTTATCATCTGCTGACTCTTTTGTTGTTTTTAATCAAAGCACCCAGAGCTGATGCTCTTTGATCTCATCTGATCACAGTACTGTACTGTAAATTCTTACACAGTACTGTACTGTAACTATCACATAGGTGTAGTTCTCTCCAGTGTTCTGATAGTGGTTACTTTTACCCTACACAAGTAAAGATCAGTTCAAATCTAAAAATAGACTTATTATAAATATGTAATTTTCTGGAACCACCTGTAGTTCACTATATTGAGTCAAAACAATAGGCATTTAAAAAATACCTGCTGACTGTGAAGGCAAACTGTTGCAGAAGTTCTCCTCTCAGGTCAGGTTTACAGACTCCCTGACAAGACAGACTCTTGTGTTATTCAGAGGAGATCTGGCTCTGGCCTGCAGTTGATAGAAGAAGGTGAACAATGGCTTCTCTGGGGAACAGAGTCGCAAAGTACTCATTTTCTAGGCAAGCTTCAATCTTCAACGACCTGTGTGAATTAATGGCTGATGGTTCCCCTTCAAACTGTCCATGGCTTGCCCTCATTCTTTCTTCCTTTGGCACAGTTGAGATAGGCATCTAGACATAGCATAAATAAATACCCATTCATGAAAGCATGAAGGTAAAGCAATTACTGCAATACCCTCTTTGGTTCTTTCCATATGGTTTAACTCTGAGTACTTTTCTGGCACCTAGAGGAGGAAGTAGATATGGACTACAAATATGAATTTGTTCTGTTTCCCTCCTTCAGAGGAAATCTGGCTGCTCCAGGAGCCCTACAGTGAAAACAACATGGTCAGGGCATTGTGCCCTGTGCTGGCCTCTGAGGTTACCCTGATACTCCAAGTGTGAATTTTATAACTTGGTCTTCCTCCTTTCTGATGTTACAGGCCAAGCTTTCCTTAACAAAAGATGCACTGTCCCTGGAACCTGCTATTCATACACTTTGTCATATTGACACCAATACAATCCAAGCTCCTTACCTCCTGACCGGAACAGTCCAGGGCACAATTTTTGTATGGGTTAGGCTGCTGCTGCTGCAAATACAGAACACCCTCAAGAGAAATGTAAGACAAGATGGTTCCACACACTGGCTCTGTCTGCTTCTCAGCAATTCTTCCAGCTCTGCTCTTTGTTGGTGGACTTTGTCCTCAGCCTTACTCTTATTTAGGTGTCAAGATAACAACAGCTGTCCCTGGCTCTAGTATCATATGTAGAGAGAAAAAGGGGGTAATTGCTCCCCCTCCCCCCATCTCTGTGCAAGGAAACCTTTCTCAGAAGCACCTGCCTCACAATACTTCTCCCTGTCTCACTTGCCACAGTTTTGTCACATGCTTATATACTAACCAATCAATGGCAAAAAAAATAGAATTCCCATAATGCACTTAGTCTAGCACTGGACTCCTACCTAGGAATGGGGAGGGGGCACTTTTCCTGAAAAAGTAAGGTCACCTGAGCAGAACAGAGTTCTATTGAGGAGGAAAGAGTGAGACCCAAACCTGCCTGCCTGTTATGACATGAGTATCTTTAACCCTAGGAATCTCTATAACTACCTCAGTAATAATGAGAGTTCTAAGAAACAGCATTTCCCAATCAAAGGACTACTTAATATAATCTGGTTGTGGACCAATTAGTATTCTAAGTTATGCTGAAATTCTATAGACTCTTCACAAAATGTTTCGCCTCCTTACCACACTGAGTGACAGCTATTACAGATGAGCTGTTTTCACTTATTAACACTTAATGGTTTAAGCTCTTTGTTTTATGGTTACGGAAAAATATAGAGCTGTTAATTCAAAAAATAATATAACCTTAGACCTTAATAAAAGTAGAACTAAGAGGGGTAAAAGTTCTGGTTTTTGACCAACTTTAACATCACTGGGTCTAGTGTTGCCTGGAACTGTTTTATTAGAAATTCAGGGAAAAAGGATGATTCAACCAGAATTGTTTTACTAGAAATTCAGGGATAATAGTAGATGATTCAACCACTCCTGGTTGCTATGGCAAAGAATTTTTAAAGCTTTGATTTATGAGTAATAATGATCATTAGCAGCTCTTTGTTTTTAAAACAGAAAGCCCTGCAAATTGCCAAGGCTTGAGTGGAAAAGTGATTGGCATCTAATTGAAGAAAGACTCTCAAGTTATTTCCAAAGCAAAGCAAGCAGGTAGAGAGGCTTTTGCAGAACCACCTTCTCTGTTTTGTTCATGGTAGGTCAGAGTGTGTAAAGACACATGAGTTGTATGATACAGGCTCCTGCTCATCTATCTCAGCATTTGAAAAAAATTCTTTTTTAATGCCCTGGGGCAGATCAGCAGGCCATTTTGTAATTCTGGTACTAATTTGTAGAATGATTGGGTCAGACTAGATCATCTCTGAGGCTTGAAAATTTTATGATTATATGATTCTCTATTTCCTTTTTCCTATTTATTGTTCCTTGGTGGTACTCCCAAGGGAAAAACCCTCCTTTCCCCATATACAAACTTCATATAATAATTACTGGGGGTGTCATTTCCTCCAGTTTCCCAGTAGCTAAGACAAAAAGAACCAGTGGGTACCTGTAATGCACTCACTTTTCAGTCCTGACTCTAAGTGAGCCTAGAGATATCGAAAGAATGCTCCAAAACAACACTGTCCCAGACTTTCAGAATGACTGAACTAAGAAATTTATTTTATATCACAACCCAGCACATACATACACATATGCAAATGTGCACACACATAATTCATTCAATGTATATTTATTGAATAGTTACAGTGTTCTAAGGGTCAGAGATATGATTGCAGTGAATAAGACAAACAAGATCTAGACCTCATGGAGTTTCTAAATACAAAGAAATGTAAACAAAAGAAACAAGATGTCATATATGTATGTATATGTATATAATGTACACATAATTATATGTAACTATAACATATCATTTATATAGAATATAGAAGGTAATTCTGGGAATAGGAATGGAGTCTGAATACGGAACTATATGGTCAAGGGAGGCCTTAATGAGAAGCCATTTGTTGGTACAGGAACAGCCTATGGAGAGCTAGAGGAAGTATATTTCAGAGAGAGAGAGAGAGAGAGAGAGAGAGAGGGAGGGAGGGAGGGATGGAGGAAGGGAGAGAGGGAGGGGGAGAGGGAGAGGGGGAGAGAGAGAGAAAGCAGCAATCGCAGATGCTTGATTAAAGGAGTATTCCTGGTGTGCTCCAGAAATAGACATGCATGGGACTAAAGTGAATGAGGGAAAAGTGAATAAGTGAAAAGGGGAGGGCAGATGATGGTGGACTTTGAAGGCCATTGTAATGACTTAGATTTTTATGCTGGGTGAGAGAAGTTGTCCCTCTAGGGCTCTAGAAGGGTGACATGATCTAGCTTTGATTTAACAGAACCACTCTAGCTATTATATTGAGAGAAGACAAACACATCACTGTGCATGAAAATACACACACACTTGCACAAACATGCATGTTCCTCAAATGGTACTTTCTCTTTGACATGTGATGTGTTCTAGTATTTCCCCCCTTTTTTTTTTTTTTTGGCATTCTAATTCATTCACCTGAAAACTGGTCAGTATCCACAAAATGATTTCAGAATCCATTATGACTAGCAGCTGAAAAGCAGAGATTATAAGCTTGTCTCAAACTCCAAAATTGCTATAGATTCAATTTCCTTACTCAAGGCCTGATTGCAGTATACATGGCACCCTATGGAGACCTCATACTCTTATTTAAAAATAGCTTTTAAGGAGATTTTGCTCATTATTTAACCTACCCTGAATGGTACTATTTTATTGAGTGATCTTTTAGATGTTTTATCTTTTCCTACATATTCAGTAAGCTTTTATTACCAATTTATATGGTAAATAAGTTTTTACTTAGAACATTTCAAATATATTCAAAGAGGAATTATAATGAACACCCCATTAACCTACTCTGACAATTAACAGCTCATGGCCTGGTTTCATCTACACTCCACCCCCATTCCTTGAATTATTTTGAGGTAAATCCTAGCCTTAATACTCTTATTTCATCTCTAAATATTTATTTAGTGTCTTAAAAGGGGCCTCTCTCACTTATTTAGTGTCTTAAAAGATAAGGGGCCTCTCTCTGTCTCATTATTTCCCCCAATATATTGCATTACTGTTATATTTCATGCACAGGCAAGGAATGATTCCCCCCCTTTACAATTACCTCTGTTCATTAGGACATGCAAGTGCCTTTAAAGTCATAGAGCTGTGGTCACCTTCCATGCTCCTGGTGTTTCTGGATACCTGCAATGCGTCCCTTAAGGAAATACATTTTCACCTTCAAAAATGAGTTCCTTCAAGTCTATTCTCCTTTCATTCTTATTTCTCTTCACATGTCCCCTCTGCTATTCTATGAGTCTTGATTATCCAATAGCAAGTACCCAGCAGCTTTGCCTGGTTCCCTGCTCACAGCCGCCCTCACGATTTTGTGTGACTATCTTGCCAACTTTTCTAAATTTGAAATTGAGTAACTTCTCCCTGGCTTCTGGCCCAGTTCTTTTTTGGACATATGTTTGTAACCTCATCAAAACCTTCAGACCCAGCTTCTCTAAGTCTCATCTTCACCAGGACTAGAGCTTTCAGAGTCAGTATTGATTCTCTCTGACAGGGGCCTGAAAACAAATCTCAATTCTTACAGAGAAATTTCTGTTCCTTATGTTTCATGAGTTTCTTATTCTCAGTTAGTGGGGTGTGGTGTTTATCATCCTGGGTGTCAACCCCAATCACCCCTGACAATTTATTGGCTGGTGACTAATCTGACATACTGATGTTGACATATTGCGAACATTGTCATTTCTGAATATTGTTCCTGAGCTATGATTTCAGATAGAGGCAAGTATTTTTATGTTTGTGTGTACTGTGCTGAGTTTCCCTTTATTACTTGAGTACCCAAGTATTTTATCTACAAGAGTTGATAAGGTACTAACAATACCTTGAAACACATTCTTTGCATGCTTGCTCTCTTTTTCCTTTTTCTATAAAAACTGAGAGTACTTACCTGATGCCAGTTACCATGTGTGGCTCTGGGAACATAAAGAGATAGGAAGAGGCCTCCTCCCTTCTAACTGTTATTTAGATCTTATCGCCAGCGGATGTCACTTCCGAAAGGCAGGAACCTTCAAGTTACCAACCGCTATCAGAGGACATGCACATCATAGCTTCCTAAAAACATCTTTGGGATGAATGACTGAATGAATGGGGCACGAAGCTCACTACACAGGAGTCCACAGTCCAAGGTTTGGGTGCCCACATGGATTGTGGTGCCCGAGGGAGTCTTTATCAGTGATATATATCTTGTAATTCAGAACTTTCTCTTCAGTAGCTCCCTTCCCCTCCTGCTCACTGTCTTCTAAGTTTTGACTGCTCTCTTCAAGATACCAGCAGAAATTCTGCAAGGGAATCCTGACAGACAGTGGCAAAGGCCTGGCCTCTAGACTGAAAATAAGGAAACTGTAAGGGGAGACTCTAACTTCACTCAGTGACGACTTTTCCTGGCATGTGCAGCCCTGGCTAGAGGAGGCACTCCCAGTTTCTCATTCTCTCTGGTTCTGCAAAGGTCGCAGTCTTGGGAGGCCTCCCGGATATCCTGATTAAGGGTCTGGTTTAGCCCAGGGCCAGGAGCTGGAACTTCTCACCAGGAAGAAAGCATTTTGAAAACCAGCACAGGAGTCTAACTAAATCTGTTTCTCAAGGCTTTTCCTTCTGAGTTACAGTTTTGTGTATGCTGGGCCAGGAGCTATTTACTACTGGTTGAACAGGAGTCAGCAATACTTGTTGCTTGTGTCATTCCAGAGCAAGGATTTCACCTGGTGGAAAATTATGCCTTCAGTTTCTTTCTGTCCCTGTCTCTCCCCGTGTGTGTATGTATGTGCACGTGCACACACACTGCGTACACATATGTATGCGCTGTGTGTGAATATCTATGGTTATGTCTATGCCAGGACATATCTGTGACATGCTATGTGTATGCATGTATACATGCGTACCCTGTTTGTCCATCTATCTGGACCTGTGTTTGTGTGTCATTGTGGGATAAGGGACATGTCACAGGCAGTTTCAGTTCCTAAGGAAGGAAAACTCAGAGGATCATTAACCCCTGAGACAAGTTTTTAGCAACTATCTTTTCTTGTGTTTTAAATTATTAACTTCTCTTCCCTAAGTGATTGATTCTGAATATGAAAAAGTTCTTTTAGAGAGTGGAAATGATATCACTTAACATTTTAATGGTTGCGTATAATTAAACTTATTATGTAAACCAATTATTTTTAATCCCAGGATGAAGTTTGTCATTAAACCTAAGTAACTTTCCAAGTGTAATGACTGACAATTCATAGAGTTGAAATGTCAGGAGTGGGGGTGGGTGGGGAGATTGAAACTTCTTTTTTTAATAGACATTTTAGTTTCTGAAAGAGTCCTTGTAGATTTCCCTCAAAATTAAAAAAGCAAGAGGAAGAGGAAATTACAATTAATAGTCTTCAGATTCCAAATGAATCCCTCAAATCATGATTAATTTCCAGAGACATGAAGACACTGTAGCATATCTGAGAGAAAGGAAAAGACAATTAGGATTGGGGAAATTGATGGAGAATACCAAGGTAGGTGGGAATCCCACCAGGATTGAAGACTGTGCTAGGAGTGACATCACCGACAAGGCTGGAAGTCTGCCAAAAGCTCTAGTGTTTTCTCTTCTTAATGGGACAAATGTGCCAATTTTGAAACCCACTGACCACATTTTCTAAACTGTCTCTTCTTGTCTCCTTTTGGAAATCTTCAAATAAAGTCTGTTATCAAATTAATGTGTTTGCTTTTTCACCCTTTTAGTTCATTGTCTGACTGAGGTGTTAGTCCCTGTGCTTCTTTGTCATGGCCTATGTTGGGGTTCTCTTGCTCCCTAAAAATTGGTATCTCAGTGAGCTGATTCAAGTCTGTATTAGTTTACAGTACTGGATGCTTTAATTTCTGAGGCCTGTACTGTAGACTGGAAGTCACCAGGGTCCACAGATGAATCAACTTTTTCCTCTACAAAGGCAAAATAATACCACCGCAGTATTTTGTGTGTGTGCACAAGTTATTGAGGGTAGGATAAATTGGAACAAAAAGAAAATTAACATGTTCTCATAAAACTGGCAATACTTATGAAAATTATACTTATTTTAACATGCAGATGCTACATTTGAATTATTGAGTAGATTCAGTTATAAGTTGTTTGGAACTCATTTGTGTGTATTTGAAGTTTTAATTACATAGTACTGAAGATGATGTTAAACTTTTACAGTAGCATAGCTTTTGATCTGCTGTTTCTCTCCAATGTACTAAGAGTATTCATTGTGGGGGTGGGGAAGGAGCCTCCAGAGGAGGAGGAATAAACATTATAGTCCCTTGAATTTCTAAATATTTGCAGTGCTTTACTGAAGTAAAGTAAGTGAACTAACCATTTGTGGTCACCTGGTAAACTTAACTTGCAGTAGGATTTGACCAGTCATTCTGACCTAGAAAACTAAATGAGCGGTTTGGAAAATCTGGTTTGTGCATATAATTATTTTTATATTATCTCAGGCTGTGCCTTGCAAAGAGCAAACCACAGTAGTTATCTGACCTATTGCTCTGCCAGTGCCTTTTCTTCCACACAGTAATTATATAAGACTCAGCATGTTTTTCACTAACTAAATGCATACGGGAAATTCCTTAACTTCATAACCCTCTCTCCAGAGCCCACTCAAGAACTCTATCAATCTCCGTTTGAATGGAAATGAAACATGAAATTGAGACCAGTGGTAACTTTTATTGAATGGGAGGGTCATTTCAAAAATAAAAGCATTTGGTGCTTTTCTTAGTTGAAAATATCTTGACGGTTGTGATGTATTCAGATATTTAGGTTAATAGAAAATTAATTTTCAAGTGAATCCTAACAATGCTTTAATTTAAATACAAATATTTAGTTGGCATTTAGATTACAGGATGTCTTTAATATCTTAAGGTCTTTTGGGTTTACTGTTTTTAATCCTGGTACATCCTTTAGTGCTAGGAGCAAATAAGAGTGATTTCCTCCCGATTAGGTGCATGCTTCTAAGGATATTTGAATAAAAGATACATTTCTGATAATTTGCCATCTCAGCTTCACCCCTTGAGTTGCAGACCAGAGGGAAAAAGGCTAAATCTGAATGGTTATTAACACATATGTGCAAGGAGATGTGTGGCTCTTCCTGAATTTGAAGAAACTGGCAGTAAAACAGTATAATCACTATGCTATGGATGGTTTATCATCCTGATTTGCTAACATTGCAATTAGAAGACATTTAACTTTGGTTTAAAACATGGAAGTGATTGGTAAAGTCCAGAAACGTAGGCTAATAGTTTTTTTTTGTTTGTTTATAGTTTTTTAACCAATAGTAAAAAACAAAATACTAAGCTTTGCCTCTAGTTTTAACCCTCTTCATATTACAATGAATGAATGAATGAGTAAATGAATAAATGAAAACAGTCCAAGGGAAACAGTCAACTAGAAGGACTTACATAAGTTGCAAATGACAGAACGATTTTATCTTATTTGAGATATGATGTCCTCTTCTACTCACTCCCCAACTCTTAATTCTGCCAGCATAGCAGCACCTTCTGTTCTCAGCTTCTGGATCAGCTCCCTTTTATTCTTGAGTTTGTGCTTTAACCACAAATGTTAGACAGTAAGAAGTTATACTTAGTGAAAGTTACTTGAAGAGTTATGAAATCACATAGTGTGTATGTTAATAGATTACATCTTATTAAGATCCATTTTTTCAAGTTGGGTTTAATATAGGCAGTGCATATAGATTGTTTTTGTTTTGGGCAAGCTCTATGAGAGAGTGACTCTATGGTTCTTAATTCTAAGTTGCCAGGGATGACTTTTGAAGAAAAGAAAAAAAAAAGTGACCAAGGCACATTCCAGACCAAAAGAATTAGAACCTCTTAGAGGAAGGCTGAATGAGTGTCATGTACAACCAAGGTGTAGATCACTCTGTTTCCCCAGTGTCCTATCACATAGTGCCTCATACACCTGGCAGCTTGTTAGAACTGTAGAATCTCAGGCCCTCCCCTTGCTTAGAGAGTCCTTGACAAGAAGATCTCAGGCCCTCCCCATACCTAGTGAATCCTTAACAAGATATCAGTTTTGATATGATCTCCAAATGATCCTATGTACTTTAATGTTTATGCAGCATCAGTCCTTTAATAAAAGAAATGAATGAAATCATGCTGATGTCAGGAAAAATATAATTTGCTTTGTTAAATGAAGTTTGAGAAGAGTGTTTGATAGTATAGGAGAAATTTATATTAGAGAACTGAAATAAAAAATTTTACAGAGTTGTATATGTAGTGCACTTTTATCCATATTTAAATATTAAACAAGGAAATGCCACGTTTAAAGGTCTGGGGATGACAATGTATTTGATATTGGACTTAACTTCTTGACCGGAAAAGCTATAAAACAACTTTTAAAAGTATATGAACAACTTTTTCAGTCAATACAGAAATGTAATCACTGAGGGAAATATGGGGGAGTTCCCTAAGCCTACCATATGCACACTTACTTTCTAACTGAGATTAATTTTCAAGACAAAGTACAAGAAAATAGAACCTAAGCAGAGAATTAGTTCCCCTAGGCAAAGGAAACAGATCAAGTATGAGAGCATCAAGAATTTAAAGGCTGGAGTTTCAGAGAGTAATGGGTTATAGAGAAGGAGCTCTAAATATCTGCATAAAAATTCCTTTAGAGTCTTTGTTCAACACCTAAGTTGTCATGTACAGGACAAAAGACTAGAAAGTCTAGCAACGAGGTTGGAATGAAGACTGGAAATTTCCAAGGCCTCATGGTGATAGAGAGGTGTAGGAATTTGAACTTTGTGAGAGTGGACAGATACAGATGAACACTCTATGCAGTCATGTGAAGCTTTAGAAAGCAAGGGTGGGGTCTAAGAGAGTAAGAATTTCACCCATGCCTTGACAAGATCAAGGTGATTTACACCTGAACAAAACAAAACTTAACTCTGTCATGAAAAATGACATAATGTAGAGTTTATATAATATCTGTAATATTTTAAAATTATTTTATTTGTGAAGAAACAGAAAAAGGTACCAATTATAAAGAGATAAAGTAGGCATAAAAAGTAGAGCTGGAGATGATTGTTTAGATTAAATAGAAATGGGCTTCAAGATAATTATTGTATTAAGGAAAATTGAATATGTATATTAAAGAGATTTCTTTAGGCAGAAGGAAAAGATCTTAAAAAAATAGTAAGAAAAAATGAAAAGCTGCAGAAATGATATGTATGTATGTGGATGAATATAAATAAATGTCGATGGCTTAAAACAACAAAGAAGAATAATTTTGTGGAAGGAATTTATATCATGTATAAAAACAATATACAAAGCAATAATAAAATAAAAGATTACAAGGGTAGAGTTAAATTTTTGTAAGTTTCTTGCATTATTTAGGAAGAGGTAAACTGACTAAAGAAGACAGTATGTCAAGGGTGTTTCTCATATCTAAGGTAGTTAAATTAATTATTAAAACAATAATTAAAAACTACTGTTAAAATGCTAACAAGGGAGCAAAAATTAAAGTTTTTTTAATATTAAAGGAAGTGAAACAGAAGAGAGAAGCAAAGACTAAATGGGAACAAGTGAAAAACATTGCAAGTTGGTAGACTTTTAAGAACTATATCAGTAATAATATGAAATATAAATGATTTCAGCATTACTACCGTGAGAAAAAGAAAAGATTATCAAACTGGACAAAGAAAACCTGTTCTCTTTACATTTTAAGCTTCTTTGTAAAGATTGAAAGTGAAAAGTAAAAAGACAAGATAGATGTACTATGAGTAAACTAACCAGAAAAAAAGTTTATGCTAACACACTAATAACAACACATAAATTAATAAAACAAAGTGACACTTAAAAAAAAAAGTTGTGAGATATAGGGAAGGATATTTCTTAACAATAAAAGGCAATTGTAATAACCTTAAATTTGGGGCATTTAATATATTTTCAATCTGTAAAAGGCAAGACTTGGTAGATCTTAAAGGATGCATAGACAAATCTAAAAGTCATTGTTAGAAAAGTCAACAGAAAAAGATTATTTGGATGTTATGATTAACTCACTTGATCTAATTGGTAAGCACAGAACATTACGTCCTAAAGCTGTTCTTTGTAAATGTACATAGGTCCTTTGCTTACCTGTTCGAATGACATGAACACATCTTGTCTATAAAGTATGTGTCTGCAAATATCAAAGAAACTGCTTGAGTAAAATTAAGCTAGGACTCAGTAACAGAAAAATACTTATGCAATCTCCAAGTACTAGAAATTAAGCAAAACACTTCTAAATAACACAGTGAAGAAGAAATTACATTGTAAATAAGAAAATATGGTAAAGGGAATGAATGAAAATCCAATACCTAAAAACTTGTTAAAGGGAACAACCAATACTCAGAGATATAGTTTTTCTTTTACACTGTAGATGGTAGGGGGAAATGGAGAAAATAAATGATTCCAATTCAAGTAACTAGAAAGTAACAAATAGAGCCTTAGAGAAAAGCAGATGGACTACACATGAGTTAAAAATCAAAGAAATAAGAAAATATATACAAAATATTGAGAAAACCAAGTGTGGTTCTCTGAAAATATGAACATCAATGATAAACCCCTAGAAAATCAATCAAAGAGAAAAGAGAAAACACAAGTTGGGAGTATCAGAGAAAAAAAGTTCATTAAAAGTATAGCTTACCCGAATGGATTAAAAAAATTAAAAAATTTGAATAGTCTCATATTTAGTATTTAAATTGAAACCAAAATTAAATCTTTCTACAAATTGACTTCTAGATCCAGCTTGCTTTAATGATGAATTATTCCAAACATCTAAGGACTGATGAATTATTTTAAACATCTAAGGGCAACATAAATGCCAGTTTTAGACAAACTCTTGAGAAAATAACAAAGGATGGAAGATTTATTTCACTCTATGAGGTCAGTATAGCCAAATTGACAAAAGCACACAGAAAAGGGAAATTACAAGTCAGTATTGTTCACAAATCTTAAAATTATCTTAGTGAATAAATTCAGGGATTTATAAAAAGATGTAATGATCAAATGAATGTATTTTAAGAATCCTTGGTTGTCTTGATTGTCAAAAAATAATCAGAACCTTGCTGAAAGAATAAAGAAAATCATAGTGCAGAAAAAATCACTTGATTAAATTCAATAATAATAATAATAATAAAATCTCAACAAGGGGTTAACAGAAGGGAACAGCCTTAATTTTTGGGTAGATAGCCTCATATTTATGACAAATTAATAAATGTCTGTTTCATGAGATTGAGAACAAAGCATGGTGTCCATTACCGTACTTAATTCAATGTGTGCAATCCTAATTAGTAATTCAATGTTTGCAATCCTAATTAATGTAATAAATCAAATGAAAATAATAATAATAAAGTTAGGAAAATTAAAATTGTTTTCTAAAGATGACATGTTCTATAAAATAAAGTCTAAATAATTGGAAAATGAAGTTTTAAACAATATAGTAAAGTTTAAAAATCCACGCCTAAAAATAAATCTAAGAAATGATGTATAAAACCTTTTAATGAAGACTACAAAGTATTATTGAAGAAGAGGTAATATAGTAATAAGTGGAGAATTATACTATGTGCATGGATTGGATAATAATTACATAACAATTACCCATAATTTGATTTACAGATAAAATGCAACCCCAATAAAAATCATAGTGGGATTTGTGTGTGAAAATTGTCAAACTTCCAAAATGGAAATGAATACACAAGAATAGATAAAGTGTTAAAGAAGAAACAAGTAGAAAACTTTGCTAGCAGATATTATGATTACTATAAAGCTACAGTAACTAAGGCAGTGTGGCGACAGCTCAAGGCTTCATGAACACAAGGACATGGAAACAACCCAAATGCCCCAAGACAGATGAATGAATGAAAAAGATGTGGTATATATACACACAATGGAATACTGCTCATCAATTAAAAATGACAAATATGATGAATTTATGATAACATGGATGTACCTAGAAGAAATCATATTGGCAGAAACAAGTCAGAAAGAAAAAGACTGAAACCAAATGGTTTCACTAATATATGAGATAAAGGAAAAACAAGCAAAAGGCCAGGAGGAATAGTCAAAACATGCTAACAACCAAACCAAAGTACACAACTGAGGGGGCAGGGGAGGAGAAGGGAGGGATAGGTCAGGGAGGGAAGGTAGTAGGTGATCCCTGGAGAATACAAAGATGTGACATACATATATAAATAAAAAATTAAATTAAATAAAAATAAAAAATTAAACAATTCTAATTCAAAAGCCAAAAAATAATAAATAAATAAAGGATTAGAATAGATATTAGAAATGATTGTTATGAATTTATGTAGAGCTAACAAAGTACTGTTACATATCCTGAATAGATTTAAAAAAAAAAAAAAGACCCTACTAAGCAACTGGAAAAGTTCAGTCAACTCTATTAAATGTTGGGCAAAATACCTGGAAAAATCTTCACAGAAAAGAATAACATAGAAAATAAAAGTCGGTTTAACATCATAATCACTAGATAAATGTGAATAAGAATGACAGATACCAATATACCCACCAGAATGGCTAAAGTTCAAAAGTCTAACAATATAATACTGTTATTTTGAAAATTGGCAATCTGGAGAAAAGAATTTATTCTGTTCTCTGTATAACGAGGCTTCCTTTCAATTTCTTGGCTATCGCATCGGAAATCATCTCCTGTTGTTTTAGTTTTACCTTCCGTTGATAACCTCCTCATGTCATTCAGGTAGATAAAGCAAATCTACTCAGGCCTTCCAACGAAATACTGGTTTTGCCATCACTACCATTCTCCAAACTAACCACTATTAGGACTTTCTTACCATAGACTATCTTTGCCTGTTTTTGATTTTTATATGCACAGCATCATGCAATATGCTTTTATATACTCTTGTATCTAGATACTCAACATGATGTCTGGTGATTCATTCATACATTGTATCTATGCTTTTCATTCTTTTTCACTATTATAGAATGTTTTAATATCTATATGATTGTCTCTATGTAGTTTATGTATTCTACTATTAACAGATTCTTGGGTTTTGTTCTGGCTGGAGTTTACTGCAAAAAACGCTGCTATAAATACTCGTGTATGTTAATATGTGCACTATCTGTGATGTAGTAGAAATGTTAGGTTATGGGTATGTTCCACAGGATACTGCCAGTTTTCTGAAGTGATTTAACCAGTTTATGCTCTCACTTAGTAGGGAATGAAAATCCTAGTTGTGATATAGTCACACCACTTACATGCCCCACCTCTTGTTGAATTAGAATTCCTTTGACTTCGTTCTCAAAATTCTATAGACAGTAAAATCTGATGTTTTTCTGTTTCAAGAACAGGAAACTTTTCATCAAGGGAAAGGTAAGTCCAGTTGACCAATCTGTTAAAACCACTGCAGTAACAGAAACAGCAAACAATCATGACAGCAGACTGTTCCAAGTGATATTCTGAAGTCATCCTGAGGACCACTAGTTGAAAGAGAACAATATGTTGGAATTGCTGGCCCAATTAAAAACCTTACTTTTTAATCATTAATTAAATTCCCCCCTCCTAAAATGTCTAATTTTAAAAATTTATAAGTGATTCCAAATTAAGTGATAGATACTACATGTGAATATGGTAAATTAACTAAAACAAGATGAACTTTCAGGCCATTGTCAGAAACTACTAAGTTTTAACTAATTACATAGTAACCAAGTGACAATGAGGAAAAGAAAAACTTAAAATACAAATATCTTTTTGATGTTTGTTGAGTGAGCAAATAAGGCCTATTTCTAAAACCCCAAGTTGCTTAAGGAGAGAAAATTAGAAGCTATTTTTGCTGTTACAAACTTTGTAACTCTGGTTACTTAATGTCTTCATCTCAGTTTTAAGTGTCTGCAAAAACTAAAGCAGTCTGTCTTCTCTATTTATTAAAAAGACTATTGTCAGAAGCAATGGAAATCATTATAATAGTTAAACCATATGGAGATTTAAAGTTAAATCATTTCCCACATATTCTTATTTCTATATTTAAAAAATCTTATAGTTAGCAAAGTGCAATTTGAATATAAGGTATGTTTTATTCATATGATAAATCTTGTTTTCCTTGTGATAATCTTATTTGTAATACATCTTATGACACAAACAGAGTCTGGTGTAGTGCAGTCTATAAGTACATTTTGCTCATTCTCCTTTGCCTTAGTAGAAAGGAATGGAGAGGATGACTCATAAGGAGTAAAATACATATCATCTCCTGGAGATAGAAAATAAGGATAAAGGCAGATTTCCATTTGGGAGAATTTATTTGGGCTTTGGAAGTAATTTAAAACGGCTATTCCCTCTGCTGGCAATTTGTAGCCTGCCTGAGTTGACACCTCCATTTTCAATCACATCAAGATTGCTTTTAGTTGCAGGGAATTGCTAAAGCCAGCACTCTGAAATTCTGAAACTGAGCCCTTTTCAAACACTATATAGATGTAAACTAGATGGAATAAAGATGGTATATTTTTTCCTTTTTCCTATTTTTTCCACAGTTCACAGATTATTTAAACTGAGTCATAATTTTTCTGAATCAACAAGGTGAAAATATGACCTAATTATAGCATTGTCCTGTTATAGCGAGACACAGAGACTTAGTCCAGAATGATAGGTTAAATACCAAACATGCAGATTTTTTTTGTAAAGCAGATTTTGGACATTTATATGCATATGAGATCTAAACCAGATAGTCTCATATGTGGTGATTAAGTTCCCAGATCAAGTAATAACATCAAGATATAACAAGCTTTGTGTGTGTATCTTCTGACTATCCATCAGTCAGGTTATATGGTCATATATGTTTACAGCAAAGTCTCTAAAGATTCTCTCTGTAAAATTGACTTACATTCTGTTAAGACAGTGATACTTATTTGAGCATCAGTCTTGGTTTTCTATCCAGAAATCCTTATTTTACAAGATATGGAAAATCTAGTCCATAGTACAGCAAAGCTGATAATCCTCCCTTCTCTCTAAGGCAGAAGGGGGACTGAAACTGATCAAACTGATCGCTGCTTCAAGCTCTCTGAGACTCATTTTGAGGCATCACCCCTAATCACACTGGAAAAGGTGACTTACTTCACATGGGGAACAGTTATAATTATTGAGAAGGTCTTACAATCACTGAGCTTTTCTGTAGTTAAAACATTATTCTGAGACATGTCCTACAAGCCATGGGATTAGGCCTTTATTAATAAAATTCCCCAAATGGTATTTGCAATATGTCATTCTACTTGAGAAGATAAATAGAACAGGATTAGACTAACACAGAAAGATTACTTATCTTATAATTAAGAACATTGTAGAAGAATGAATTTTGAATTTATAGCAGTTTCTGAGTTGACCAGAAAGACATATTAAATAATTTTCCTTTTTAAAAAATATCTTCTGAGACATAAGTTTCATAAAAACATAGAACAATGAGCTGTCTTTCCTCGAATTGATTGCCTGTAATGTTCCAAATGCTTTGAAAAATGAAGGGAAATTTAATATCTTTGAATGATCATTCAGAAATTCATTATTGTGAGTGGGGGTGGTGGTGGGAATGAACTGAAGTTCTAAGCTATTTGGTCTTCTTGGAAACTTCCATGATGTAAGTTAGGTGGGACAGGCTAGCCCAGCTCACAGAACATGGTTGCGAGAAACACACACATGAGTGACTGACTTTTATAGGCAGTTAGAAAAGCTGCACATTTAATGTGGTTTTTAAAAAAGAAAATTAGAATGCATTTCCTGATGAGCAGACAATCACTTAGTTTCTCTTTGGACATTTTGCAGAATGGCATCTATTTATGTTATACAGTAACCCTGAGACCAGCTTGGGTCTGTGCATTTTAAGATCATCACTGAAATGTCTTTTGTTCTCAAATACAGGAATATAAAGCTGAGCAGCCATATCATTTATACCATTAAAATAAAAGAAATCTATTTATAAAAGTCAGAATTAAATTCTTACCAATTTCCTCATGGTATGAATTTTCAAGTTCTCCTTAGAATAACCCCAGTGACCTTAATTTTACCATTAACTTTCTCAGTGTATGCCCAGAATAACTAACAGAAAGATGCTAATTTTATTCTGATAAAAATAAATCATGATGACCATTTTTTCCCTTTGTCCCCTAAAATGAATTTATTAAGCTGCTTTTTATTTCCCCCATCTGAAAATGGAGAATATGAAAGAATTCCCAAAGCTATGAAATATGTGTTGGGCACTTGTATGTTTAGAGATGAGCTGAGTGTATATATACATGCAGTTCCTGAGGAGCTAGTACTTACAAAAGCAGCCATTAGTGAGTCCCCAGCACATTAGATCTGTGTTGAAATGTAACGCAGTGCTGTCATTTTATAAGGTTAGTCTAGGACTATAGGACTTCAGTGCTTAATTTGGCATCGCCACAGATGACGCTAGTGTAGGCAGAGTTAGTGGGTCTTGCTTTCCCATTGGGTCACACTATCATAACGGTGCACCCCGCTGGCGACAGGAAGCTTCTTGAGGCGATGTCTCCCTGTCTTGCCGGGCACTGTAGCCGATATCAAGTCATTACACTTTTCATTTTCATGCTATCCTGACTTCCAGTCACTTTTCCAACTCAGTGAGCTCCTTTCTGCCATTAGCCTACTACATTCCATTAAATTGTTCTTTTTTCCAGAGCAATGGAGTCAAGTTCCTTGATAAGAATTGTCTGCTGTCTAGCATCAGCCCCCCCCCTTTTATAACAGACACTCCCAGTTTCCTGTGGGTACCATTTTTTTTCTAACTATTCCAGGTGTGGAATTTTCAAGAGAGCTTACACCTCCATTTTCACTGAAAGAGCTTCAGGGACTGGGGTTGGAAGGACACAGGACACCAGTGGAACTTTCCTTCATTTGCTCTGGTTTTTGCTCCCTGGATTTAAGCTATCATCATCTTGCTGTCCTCCACCTAAATTAACACAGACCTGTGGGGGCAGAGCTGAGAGGTGGAGAGCTGTGTTTCGATTCATGGTGTCTGACCTAAATTCATGGTGTATAACCTAACTGGGACAGTTAGAAAAAAGTGGGTACCCATAAGAAATTGGGAATGTCTGCCATAAAAGGGAGGGGGGCTGATGCCAGACAGCAGACAATGCTTATCAAGCATTTAGGTTTAAATTCAAGTCTAGTCTGTTAGTTTTTTTCCCCTTTAGCTTCAATCAGTTGCAACTGAAGCTTCTCTCACGTCACCGGCAACAGAAATAACCCTGAGAGATGTAGAGGCCAGTTATCTCTAGGCCAAGTTCAAAAGAATATCATTTTTTTAATTTATCCTTGGTATTCCCACTAAGAGATCTAAGTTGCAAAACTTTTCTTCACCCATAAATGCTAGCACCCAGTAAGTTTATTGTTGACTTTAAGCTTTAAGTTGTATAACAAATAAGTTCTTTGCTTTATATAATTTTAAGTAGTAACCATGCTGTCAAATTGTTGAAGGTTGTAGGGTACCTACAAATCATTGCTTATAACTCATGGAGAATCTACCCCAAAAGCCCTGAAATTATATCTGTATGTACAAATACATAGTAATATCCATGTTATATTTAAATGCACATACATATACTTGTGTGTATTTATGTATATATACACTTATATACATTACATCTTTACAATGAATTGGCCAACAATATTTGATTGCACTTGTTAGATTAAAAAATACCCAACCTTCCAGTGGGCTGCATCAGGAAAGAAATACTCCGAGGCAGAGAATTTGATATGATCAAAGTCCAAGGTGATTTGGCTGCAGACACAGTAGTAACAGGGGGTTGTCTCCTGTGACCTCAGGGTTTTGAGGCCAGTCCACCCACGTACCTCAGGGCAGAGAGCCAGGAAAAAGAGCCTCTGGCACTAGAGCCTGTTCCCCTTCCTGAACTCTCGTTTCACGCCCACTCTTCCTTTTGCTCCCACTCTGTTCCAGTTTGGCCTGATTTCCAAGCAGTGATGTGCTCTCCTTTCTGGCCCACGAACTCAAAGTTGGAATCAGTTTCTGCCTTTAACCCTTAAACTTCTCAGACTTTGCAGCCTAGTCTGCCAGCTCTTGTCCATTCTTGGCTTCTCAAACTGAGTGTTGTCTCTTGCTTCTTCGCAAGAAAAGGGGAACGAGGAAGAGAGCCCAGGTCAGAAAGCAGCATATAAGAAATATGACAAAGGTAGTGTCTTTCCACGTGTCTTTACCTTATCTAAAAATACTTCCCATTGGCAGGAAAGATGAAACAGCTGAGCATATGGCATATGTTTCCTAGTTTACCAGATTGTAATATTGTACACTTGAATTACAAAGTCTGGCTATTACTATCATAAACACATGTAAACATTTTCATGTTTTGCTAAAAAGTAAAAAAATCAGCAACATAGTATTCTATTGAGCTGGTTACAAAGATCAACCGATCTTTGTAAAGATCAAACCAACTCTACTCCCAAGACCTGGGTGCAAGAGCAGCCTGCTCCGGTGACATGCTGCCTGGCTGGTGGAGGCTGTGATGGCATTTCCACTTGGTTTGGTTGCCGCTGTTTGCCTCAGCTGTGTTATAAATTAGAATCCTCGGATGGGAAGGAGCCTTTACATGAACGATCAGACAGCAGCCTCCTGGTCAAGACAAACTTGCCACCTGTTGTTGTAGTACAGTTTTGTTGGATCCCATCATGCCCATTCACTAAGCATCTAGGCAGACTCCACACACAGCATCAGTATCAAGGACTTGTGACAGCAACTGTCTGGCCCACAAAATACTTGCTGGCCCTGTATCTGGCTCTGTATAGAGGAAATTTGCTCAGTTCACTACAGGCTATCTAACTTCATGTCTATTTTCTGGAATGAATGCATGCTTGTCACCTCTAAAAAGTTAGCAAAATTTCTATGATGATGATTGTCTTGTCTCACTGTATTCCAGCTGTCAGTAACCCAAAAAATGTTGTGTAAAGAAAGTCTTACTAAATCCTTCATGATTTAATGCAAAACCCATTCCTCCCTCTTCTATTTCCTTTAATGATATTTCTTTCTACCTGGACATTGTACCCTGTTAATATTTACCTATTATAAAGTCCGTCCAAGTGTATAATCAGTTTGCAGCTCTAAGCACCTTGTAGATCAACTCATAGTCTTTCTCTCTGCCCATTTTGTGGATGAGAGACAAAGAAAACTGCAAGGATGAATATCTGTTCTGTGATCACACTGCCAGGAAGGAATTAATCTCTTCTGGCATACCACATGGCCACTTGTTCTGTGATGAGCCTGGAAAAAGAGGACACAGTTCAGTAAACTGTAGAGCATGTGTCTGGTCCAGTGCTGTACAGGATTTGGGGAAACATGATCTACCATTCATTGTATGGGTTAACTTCAACTCAAACTCTGTTGCACATGTGGTCCATGTAAAATATTGAAATCATTCCATTACTTAAATATTGTCATTATGTTCTACAGCCACAGCAAACAGTGTAGATATTAGCAGAAGAACTGGAAGATAGTATGGGTAAATTGGCAAAAACTTATCACTGATAAGAGAAAAATGTGTGCATTGTGAGGACAATGGTGGTTAATGGTGCTATTTTTCTTTAAAAGGATGATATTATATTATGTTTATATCTTTGCTGCACTATCCACAGTGAGTTCATTGCCATGTTCTATGTTGTTCCATTTTTTTCCTTTTCTGCTACAGTGAATTTAGTAGCAAAATTTGCCAAAATTACTTTGATTTTGAAAGATATCTTTGAGGATATTCTCTGCTGTCCTCTTTCTTATCATTGTTCAGTGCTAACATGTCTCTCAGATTCATTAACGAAAATGTTAAGCAACAGAGACAAAGATATCTCCTTAATAATTATATATTGGTCTCAGCAAAGCGCAGAGATAACATAGGAGCACTGCTATGGAAATATGAAAAACTACAGTTATTGCACTGAGGGGGTGGATGTTTTCCAACTTATTTATTTTAGCCTTTTAGATGTTTCTTTTGGGACCAAATTATACCTCTGATACTATCATTAGCACTTTAGATTATTGGTTGCAGTATACAAGGGAGATGTTAGCTGCTTCTTGAAGATTCTGCATTTTTAGTTAAATTAAAAAGTATTTCCTTATTTGGTGAATGATGCATGCTGTTCATGTTTTATCAGAGTGCAGGATCATGATTCCTATATGCATAGATCATCTTACTAATTGAGTTTCTCATTGTGTGTCTTCAGGTGCTTGCAATTTAAGTATTTATTTTTATTACTAATAATATTAGCCAATCATTTGAAGCATAAACCACTTTTCCTTACATAAACAGCAGCAACCTTTCCTGCCAGTGTCTTTGTTACTGAATCTTGCAACTCTTGGTGATGGGGTAAGGTGAAGAAAGCACCCACTTGGCCTACGGAAATCCCACATGCTGCAGATGGCAGGACAATGGGGTCATCTTCTGTGTGTTTGTTTTTTGATGCAGCTATCAAGTGAAATGTATATTTAACATATCATTTTGCAAAGAATGGCATTAGTTTAGAGACTCTTTGAGAAAAACTAAACTAACCTTTATTAATTGAAGGTGTTGCACTTTCCCCCTTAAAACCTTAACTGTGCTCCTGACATACACAGTGTTGTAAATCAATGTTTCTTCAATTGATGTAATTTTATAAAAGCAACTTATTAAATGTGAAGTAGAAAAGTTTTAATATATAAAATAAATACCCTTATAAAATGTAAATAAAGCCTCCACTATGATTTCATTTTAGGTATAGTCTAACCTTTCACTCAAAATGCTTTTCCTTGAAATGGAGTTCTGCTATTATTGTTGCTTACAAGATTTAACAAAATTTTTTTGTTGACGTAACAACATTTTATATTGCTGCTTATAATTTGGAAATAGAGAGTCCTGCCCCCGCCTTCTAGTGATGTTACCTTAGTTCTCCCACCAGCAAATCTCCCATAGTACCCCCATAGCCCATGACAATTCTCTTTAAATTTGCATCAGATTTGTAAACTTAAGGCATTTTATGAGAGGACATCATAGGAACATATTCAAGACCATGCTGTCATTTTTATAGCCTGAATTATAATGTAATGGAATGTCTCTCTTTTTTTTTCCACCCTTTCTGCTACTCTTCCTTTAAAAACTACTTTAAAAATTTCCTTTGTATTTCCTTAACCTCTTTCACTGGCAACCCGCTCTTATTCTTTTCTTGTCAGATTCCTTCTCATCCCCCATGTGTACAGCCAGGAAGCCTTCCTAAATCACTCTCCCAGCATCACAACTGCTTTTTCCCTTTGAGAAACAACACTCTCTAGCTTTCCGTTTTTCCTTCTTTCCCTGTAGAGTTAGATTAACAGATACAATTTCTGTATGTCAGAAGCAGTCACCCTTAAATTTTTCAGGTTTAATTTCATTCTGGTAGCTTCAGACCTGCAAACAATATGAGTAACCCGATATTTATTTCCATCTGAGAACAGAGGCACATTTTTCTCACTGTGCTGAGGTTTGACTGAGGTCATTCTTTTTGCCTCAGCTGACCATGTTCCCCTAGGTGTGTGCTCAAATATTTTAGATCCATCCAATGTTTGTTGAATGTAAGAAGCCATTACATTTCACAGGTTTTTTTCCCTGACTGTTATTTATACTCCCCCTGAAAACCTCAGTTATTTTTATGATAGGCATTATTTTAAAGGAAGAATGGTGACAATGGCTATTCATTGATCATTTTCATTGAATTGTCATAGTGTCTATAAATACGATGCAGTCTTTTTAACATCCCTTGTTATGGCTTATTTATTTATCTCAATTTCCGTTGTCCCTTTTTTTCTCAAAGGTGTATATTATATCTATAATTTGTAATGTTTTAGCTTATGCAATTAACACTCTTTTTTAAAAATTTTCTCAATGTTATGTTGAAGAACAAATGAGTCTTTGAGGTATAATAGTTGGGTTCCAGAGTCTGAGTACCTCAGTTAACCCCCAACTGTGCTACACAAAGTAGTTATGTCATTGTATCTTTATATCTCAGTTTCTTTTTCTCTGAAATGGTGTTGCTACTTAATTCCTCAGGTGGCTATAACATTAAATGATTTAAGTCATAAATGTTAGGAGACTATAATGGCTTGACAATGGCAGCTATTATCATCATCTTTATTGTTGTCTCATGAAAAACCAGGACTATGTCAACCACAGTTTACCTCCAAAATCCTGTGCAAAACCTCAGAATAGAAATGGGTGCCCAGGGAATGTGTCAGAATACTGCAGTGGGCAGAATAATGGCCCCTAAAATAACCACATCTTAATCTCTGAGAATCTGTTAGTAGGTTATAGCACATGGGAAGGGGAAATCAAGGCTGTAGATGGACTTAAGCTTGTTGTCAATTGTTCCTGTGATGGGGAATTTCTCCTAAATCTTCCAGGTGATCCTGTAGATTCATAATGGTTTTAAATGTGGAAAAGGGAGGCAAAGAATCACTATAAGGGGAATTTGAAAAAGACTCATATGGCTTTACTGCCTTTAAAAACGGAAAAGATCTACCAGCCAACGATTGCAGACTGTCCTTAGACATTGGAGAATACAATGAAATGGATTCTCTTTTCCCTAGATCTTTTAGAAGGAACTCACCCCTGCCAACACCTTGATTTTAGCCCTCTGAGACCCATTACAGGCTTCTGACCCCAGAACTGTTATTTTACATTTGTGTCATTTATATCACAAATTTACTAAATTTGTGTTATTTCAAGCAACCAATTTTAAATGTTAGAGCAATGAAAGGAAAAGGATACCACTGTATAGATAGCTGAATGAACAGATTCTTCAAGACATTGACAGTGGCAGACACCAATGCAGGAACTTATGTGTTTACCAGATAATAATTGGAATATTTTTTAAACTGTTGACTCTAAACTTTCCTTGGGTCAGACTCATTCCTTTAAAACAACTCATAAGCACCTAAGCAGATATTGCTTTGCATAAAACAATGGAATCCACAAACTGCAATGAAACCCTTCCCTGACCCTGGGTTAGGGTGTGCAGGTGTGCATAGGGTTTGTTAAGACACAGCCAGTGACAAGGTTTTAATGGTGAATGCTCCAGATTTACTTAATGTCTAGGAGCATTCACTACTGGGCTTTCAGAGGGCTCTTGGAGTGCTGAGGTTCTCTGGACTAAGCTGAAGATTCTGTCAACTCTCATCCAAACAGAAGGAATTTAGAGGCTTGGGCCCCCTTTTCTTTAATTTTTTTTTTTTTTTGAGACTAGATCTCTCTATGTTCCCCCAGGTAGTCCCAAACCTCCGGACTCAAGTGATCCCTAGCCTCAGCTTCCCAAGGTTGGGATAATAGGCGCAAGCCACCATTCCAGCTGTTTTTTTTGACACTAGGTCTCACTATGTTGCCCAGGGTAGTCTCGAAACTGCTCAAGAGATTCCTAGCCTCAGCCTCCCAAGGCTGTGATTAAAGGTGCACACCACTGCACCCAGCTTGGGCCCCCTTTTCTGTCAAAATGAAACTTAAAAGCCTTATTTTCATTTTCTTAGTCTACTGTAGCAGTGCATGTCAAGTCATATGTCAAGTCATGTGATTCTTCTGTATTTATCTTCTCTTTTAGAAAAGATTGATTATCATTATAATAATTAAATTACTGTTTGTTTTTTTTTAGAGTGATCTGAAAACTAAGGTAGTATTGAATGATGGTTACTTTCAGTATGCCTTTTTTCCAAGGTCTTATTCATTTTGGACAGTCTGAGAACATATATAAATCTCCACCACAGGATGCCCTAACTTTTTTAAGAGATAATTTAGTACTGTCTGCTGATATGATTTCATCCATTCATTTAATAAGTGCGGACCCACAGCCAACTGAATTCTAAGCTTGGTACTAGGGATGAAGGAAGCTAATAACCAAGAATCCATTTGTAGACCTTGTTCCCCAGGAGTTTACGATCTTATTTTGATCTTTCTTAAAAAGTAATTAGTTCCCAGAGGTATGGCTTAAATGTCTCAGCCATTGTGTATTTTATAGCGTCAGATCTTGTTTTGAAAATGAACTTTCACTGGAGAAGGAAAAAAGGTTAGAAGTGCATAAAAGCCCTAGGGTGCTCTGTGAAAAGATAAGGAAGGGTGATAAGAGCATCAGGGTCTACCATTGCATAACACCTTTTCTCATCTGGAACTGCTCTTCAAGTGGATTCAAGCTATTCCTTAAAAGTCCTCATAGGATGGAACCCTATGGCTCATGGTGGAGCGCTTCGGGTGTCTTCTGGTCAGTGTGGGTAGTAACATGTGCCCGAAGAGGTATGAACCTCTACCTTTGAATCGTGTTCTCAATGTGATAGCCCAGTGTTGCCTCAATAAAAAATAGAGAACAGAAATCTTCATAGCATATAAACATAATGGAATATGACTTAGCTATAAAAAGAATGAAATCTATGATAATGTGAAACTAGAGGTGATTATGCCAACCAAATTAAATCAGAAGGAAAAAGTTAAATATCAGATAAATTCATTCACACACAGGAAATAAAGACAAAATGAAGGAACAGATAAAAATTAAACCAAATAAACCCTAGAAATCCAAATGAAAAAGTGAGGCTAGAAAAAGGGTGGGTGGTGCTTATATGAAGAAGGGACAAAGAGGCACAGTGAACTAGAGTGCAGGATTATGGGCGTTTTGGTGGTGGATGTAGTGTGGTAATATACATCAGAAGATGAAAGAACCTGTACCTCTGAATCATCAACAGTGTTGTAAACCTAAGTTACCACAATAAAAAAAAAAAATACAGTTAGAAAAAAAGAATATGTAAGTGACAAGAGAGGGTGTGGTATGGTCCTAGGCATCAGTGTGACCTTCCTCCTCCACATAGCTCAAGCTTATCTTTGTGCCTCAGTGAATACCTGGTTTGTATAGGTGTGTCTGGTATTTCTTACAGGCCTCTGCCTGGAGCTAGCCAGGGCCGTTTGCAGGGTTGCCCCTTTACACGTTATCAAGAACTGCCACTCAATGAGCTGTGATTTTTCAAATAACGTCTATATCTCCTATTTTAACTAGTCTCCGAGTGCCTGGGATTTTCAGACCAGGGTTTACTGATGGGCTGACTGTGCAGATGAGGGAAAAGCCATGGAATGGTTTACCGCTGCTGCTATAAAAAGTTTCCACAAGTCTAGTAGCTTTGATAGGGGTGTTGTAGTGAGATTTGGGTCTGTGGCCCCAACATGGTAATGCTGCATTAAAATAGCAGTCATTGTGCCCTAGTAGGCAGAGCTTTGGAGAAAGGAAGCCAAGGTTTCTTGGGAGAGGAACAGAGAGGGGATTTAAGAAGGAGTGCAGCTGAAGAGAAGGAGAAAAAGCTGGAGAAGGAAGAGAGCAGAGGGACAGCAAGGAGGCTGGAAGCCTCAGAGCTGCTGCTGTCAGGTGCAGCAGCAGGATAAGCAAGAAAGTCAAACTGTGGTCTTCCACCCCCAGCGTGGGTCAGTGAGGAGCTTAGGGAAGCTTATTGGAGAAACTTGTGACCTGTGTAATCTGACTTGGGAACTCAGTACTTGAAAACTTGCTATAACTTAGAAATTGCAAAGCTTGGGAATTGTTTGGAGTCCTGAGGAGAATTTGGAGTGCTGCTGTTTTCATCATGAGACATCTTTGGTTGCTGCTGCTCTTTCGAGTGAGTTTGGTGGTACAGGCTGGAGCTGTGCCTTTGGAGGAGGGTCAATGATGCCATCTTGGTTTCTTTACTTGACTTGAAGTGAATAGTTGTGTCTTTGGAAGAGGATTGATGATGCCATCTTGGTTTCTTCATTTGGTTTGAAGGTGAGACAGCCGCCATTTTGTGGACACATGTGGCCAAGGACCCATGTGTAGTTTTTTTGGACTAGAGATTGGACTCTGTAGTAAGATTACCAAAGGGGTCCCTTGTATCCCCGAGTGGCTCTTATCTAGATTGAATTTTTAATGAGTAAATATTTTTTTTGGCCTCTTTTTAAGAAAGTATTGTCTTGCTACTGCTGGTGCAGGTTGGGACAAATCAAAGGAGTTGCTGGATTTAAAGGACCAGATGTTCCTGTTTGTATGTTTAATTAAATACCCTGCTTTGCTTGTTTCTTTACCTGATTTCAGCTTCAAACTGCAAAATTTTACTATCTTACCAGTTTTGGAGCATTCTAAAATATCTTGGCAGAGCTAGCTTCTTTCTGAAGACTCTAAGGAAGAATCCTAGTCCTTGACTATCAGCTGTAGAGATGGACCACAGTCCTTGATTCATGGCCCCACATCACTCTGGTCTCTGTTCCTGCAATCATAGCTTCTTCACAATCTCTCCTACCTCTTTTATAATAACTCTTGTAATTATATTGAACCTACCCTTGTAGTCAAAATAGTCATCTCATCTCATCTCAGAATCCTTAATTTAGTCACATCTGGAAAGTACCTTTTGCTATGTGATGTATGCACATATTCCAGTGATTAAGACGTGAATATCTTTGGGACCCCCCTTCCCCCACCACCACAGTGTGCTCAGTGTAAACAGCACCAAGACAGTCAAAATACTTCACTAAGAACTTCAAAATATCACCTCAACCCCATCCAGCTTTAAGGACAGATAAACCTTTACTCCCCCAGAAGGCCCATTTCCCATTAGAATCTTGTGATATAAAATGTTTTAGTGTCAATAGGATTAGCATTGTCTTATGCAGCTCTGACTGAGTGGGAAAGGTTAGTGGAAGGCAGCAGTTTTCCAGACTCTGTGCCTTGCCTTTGCAGGTCTATAAATTCCTCATCAAATTCCTGACTGTTTCTGTAACTCCTCTTCTCCTGCCTTCTAGAGTGTGTTTCGCACTGCATTTTTGGACTGACATGACATACTCTTTCAACATGTGTTTCTCTAAAGCTGTTATGAAGACTTAACATTGTGTTCTCATAGGTGTCATCACAAAGCTTTTTATATTTTTTGCAGATAACTTCAAAAGTCTGGTAGAAAAGAAAAAGAAAAAAATCGTAATGGAATAAGAGCCTTTGCCAAAAGTTTCCTGGGTTCCTTTTTGTCAACCCTCCAGGCTAAAGTGGAGAGGAAAGCAGATATCAAGGCTGAGCCTGGAGCCAAGGGATTAGGCAATATTGCTAGAAGCTCCAAGACCAGGCAATTTGAAGTTCCAAAGCTGAAAAGCCAAAGTTATAAAAAGGGGGGCTAGTGAGATAAAGGAGGAAATGAAAAAGTGGTAGAGGGCTGACATGCTTGTGCATGGGAAACTAACAACCGTACCTTTCACATATGACTCTGAAGACCCAGGGTGAGACTGAGTAGGGACAGACCTGGTCTTCTCTGATGCATCCATGGTTTTGTGTATGGTATGTAAGTCACTGTTACTCCATCACTTGGACATCCACCCTTTTAAAAATTCAACATTAGGCCTAATATGTGTATTATTCCCCAATTTAACATGTCTTCAGGCAGACTACTAGATATTTTTTTCAACTGGAAATGACCACATAGAAGTGAAATCTTAAAAATACAGAATACATATTAATTCATTTGTTTAATACTGTCAGCTGCATGTCAAGATTTCTTCTGGCCACCGAGAAGACAATAGTTAACAGATTATAATGACATCCTCTCCTTGAGGAGCACATATTCTAGATGGAAATGAAAAGAGAAGAAACAATAATAGGTAAATTTTAGAGAAAGAAAAAGAACAAGGATGGGGTGTAAAGCATTCCGCAGGGTAGAATCTGAGATAAGGTGGTGAGGGAGGACTTTCCTGACATGGAGATAAGTTAGTAAAGTCTGAGAGAAGAAGGAAATGATCAGTGGATATCAGAGGAGGGTGGAGGCATTGTCAGGGTGGGGGGGTATTGTAGATATGGAACCACAAATGCAAAGACCCTAAGGTAGGACTATGAATGAACATTCAAAGAACAGCAAGAAGGCCAGTGTGGCTGGAGTAGAGTGGGGGTGGGGATCATAAGATATTGAGGTAGTATGTGTGAATGAAGATGTTTCACATATCCTGGGAGATCTTGTAATTCTCAGCAACGCCTCTGTCACTCTGAATTAATGGGGACTCACTGGAAAATACAGTGATGTGACCCAACATTTAATCTCACAGAATTGCTCTGACTTTTGCATGGAAAATGGACTCCAGGAGGCATGGGTAATATTTGGCTTTTGGGAACCATTTTTATTAACCAGAGAGGACAGATGATTTGACTAGAGAGATAACAGTAGAGCTTGTGAGACAAGTTGAAATCTGGGAATATATTGAAGGTAGAATTAGAAAAGGATTTGTTAGTCACATGGACGTGGAGTAAAATAATGTCAGGGATGATATCAACAAGTTGGAGGATGAATGAAAGTACCATTAATTGAGATGGAAAAGATGGCAGGAGGCACATGATTGGGGAAACCATCAATAGTTTTCAACACATTCAGTTTGATATATTCACAGACATATCAAGTAGACAGTTGGGTACATGAGTCTATGAATTTATGCTCACACTTATAAATCCAGCAGCTCTGATCTCTACCATCACACTTCCCCAAAACCATTAGTTTTAATTTCCATGATTACATTGGCCAAACAAAATATTTCTGGGGACCAAATTTAGCCCACCGAGGAATCTACTGGACAAGGACAAGATGACTTCTGGGTCTGGGTTTTGGTCCTTGGACAGCACCTCTTGTATTGTCCACCCTGGTTTTCCCCAGAGGAGGCTGACGGAATACACCCTTGAAATGTTCCTGATGCTGGCCACTGATCCTGGCTCCCTGTGGTCCTGCCTTTCTGTAAAAAATGAAGTGATCTCTCCCCCAGGATGTCTCTGAGAAATATTTTGTGCCCTGCTCTCCGTCACTCCCTTCCTTTCCTTTGTTTTTTTAAGTGACTCTCACACCTTTGTCTCAAGCCCCTCTGTCTCAAGTGCTTGATAGTCAAAAGAATAAAAACTAGTCGTAGAGTGACAGTCTGAGTGAGAAAGTTGGTTTTCCAGTAGTTCAAAGAAATGTATTTTTTTCAAAAATCATATATTTAATATTTGTTAGATATCAGTTCTTTTACTCTGTGCTTTGTGCACAGAAAAAAAATAAATAAAGTATGGTCTGCTCCTAAGAGTCTCGCAGCCTAGTAAAGGAGACAGATAGTAAAAGAGCCAAATTATAGCACTGTGAAAAGAGCAAGAAGACAGATGCCATAGAGCATGAACCAGGGGAGGATAGGAGGATCAAAAATGGCCTTTTTGGAGGCAGTGATAGTTGAATCAAGTCTTGAAGGCTGTGGAGTCTTCAGAAAGAGTACTAAAAGAAAAAAATCTGGAAAATGCAATACCATGAGCAAAATTTCAGAGGTACAGAGTCACATGAGTGGATACAGATCTCTAGCCAGTCACTGCAAGCACAAATAAAAGGCAAAAGTGAGAGTGCAGAGACCAGGTCCTATCAAAGAAGAAGAAAAGAATAGTGTTTTCTTATCTTTAATAGAGGTCTGCTATGACAAGCTTCATCATAGTTGATAGGCAAACAAACACAAAACATTTATGAAGCTATTCAACTAGAAAGTTGGATGCACCCTTCATTAATTCCCTGGAGACCTCATGCCATGCATACAAAACACGAAACATAATAATATTATCAAACATTTAGATATTGTTTACAAGACGTTGTTGTCCCAGGGATGAATGAGTGGATGAATAATACATTCATATATTCATTGAATTCTCAAAACTGCCTCCTGATATCTTTGCTTCCAAAATAGTTAAGTGGTTTGTCCTAACATCCCGTAGCTTGTGACATAGCAGTCATGGCATGTCAGCAGGTTGTCTTTAGAGTTTTTGACCTACCTTGCTTCTGTCTGCCATGGTCTAGTCTTTCTCACAGGAGGTTTTAGAAAACAGACAGCAAACATCCAGCAAGCAGACAGATGTCTGTTGTATTTGGATAAAACCATCTCTCTGGCATTGTTGAGGGAAACAGGTATAAATTAAAATGGTCAGAGTCCTGCCTTAGTTCAAAAGACTATGGGAGATGCACATCTGGGCACTTCTGGCTTTGATGTTATGATTATATTTAGATAAAGTAGTGTAACCCACAGCCACATCCTTAAAGCAGTTAGCTATATGTTTTGTTGGAAATGGAATGGATCTTTTCATACTTTAGATAATTTTCTTTCAGAAAATTATTTCAGTTGAATAGACCCCTTAACTCAAATAGATATCTATTATGGTCAGAAGGCATTGCAATTACTCTTTGGTACTTGTTGTGTATCAGTTAAGAGCCGTCTTGGATACAGAAAAGTGCAAGTTTAAATGCTGAAATCCCAAAGAGAATCCTT
Organism: Uropsilus gracilis; assembly: GCA_004024945.1. Lineage (NCBI taxonomy): Eukaryota > Metazoa > Chordata > Mammalia > Eulipotyphla > Talpidae > Uropsilus > Uropsilus gracilis. The sequence goes on from PVHY01010889.1 coordinate 46,368, forward strand.
TGGGATCCTTGAGATCCTTTGATTATTATCTGGAAAAAAATCTGTGGCATTGGCTTTTCTTCCTAAAAACAAAAAGTAAAGGAAAGTGAAAAAATTGGATGGAATTCCATTAAGGAAATCTGTGATTTTGGTTCTCAGGTAGAATGCTTGCCCTTTCATAGCATGGCAACCTTTATTATTTTTTTTGGGTGGGGGGAGGAATGAACTTCAAAGCTTCCACACATGTTGAAAAATATTCCACATGTACAGAGATACAAATTCATTTTCATTAATGCCTTCACTGTTTATATAATCAATAAACAAACATTGAAATAAATACCATTGGGGGCATTATCTCTGAAAATTTGAAAGACCTTTTACAAATTCTCTGAGGTAGCTTAGTTATCATAGAATGCCACTTACTCTAATCAGTGAATTATACTTTAAAAAATATAGTTAGGGGAGGAAATTAATGTTTAGTCAATGGAACTTTTAAAAATAATTTTGAAAAACACAAAGGACAAGCAACCTTTTCGAAATGTGCTGGTTATTATGTTCCTGTGTCTCATTTTTCCAAAGAACAAATCCTGTTACTGGAACTTCCCATCAACTTTGCATCTCTATAGTACACCTGATGTAGGTGCACTTCACCTTGGGTCACAGGTGTAATCTCGAAAAGTTTCAGGGTTGAATCATTTGTAATACACACACAAAACAACTCTTCATTGAAAGGTAGTCTATGAGGAAACATTTGGGAAATAAATAAAATATTTTATATGAAAATATCTCAATATCCCTATTTTAGAAATTCAAATTTTATATGACAGTTTACCATACGGTAAGCATATTTTTATTTGTAAGTGAACAATTTTGCTTTGTGTAGTTTATACGGATTCTGAAAGAGAAGAATCTTAAAGTACTCCAGAAATTTGCTTGCAAAATATGTACAGGTAGGTGTTATCACTTGTAGGGGTGAAATAAATTAAAACAGGGAGGCTAGAAGAATTTTGCCAAGCCTCAAGGCTATCGAAGAAAGAGAATCCAAAATTCCCACATGTGTGGTTAGTGTGCTTGCCAGTATATCCTTGCAATCTAAGATTACATAATTTAAATAAGTCTGAAATTAATTGCAGCTTATCGTTATCACAAATCTATTTTCAGACGCAAAAGTGCACCCAAGTCCCAAGTCGAAACACCAGCCAGGATCTAGCAGGGCCCGAACATTCAGTGCCTCCTTTTTAAAAAGAAGTTGCCCTGCATAACAGCACACTGGATTGTTCTATTGTTAACACTAAGGAGGGAACTTCCTGGGTTTTTTTCTTCATTTTTATTTAGTGGTTTCTAACTAAAAAGGAAACATTGAATGTTGCTTAATTTCAAATCTATGGGTTAATGTATTATTTACTTTCCCCACACCCACTTTCCCCTTTTCCCTGCTATATCTTAAGTAGTGTGTTTACTTATTTATGCTCTTGTGTCCTCTGTTCCAAACTTGGGATTTCCCCTTCTCCCTCTTGGTTGTAATTTTGATGTAGGAAAAAAAAGAAAAACTGCTGGAGAAGAAAGTGATTGAGAGAGCAGAGGTGGTTATCTAACTAGTCTTACTGGCTGAGAATGAAACTCTGAAACTTGAAAGACACAATTCATGAACTCTTTCATGCAAACCAACTGACTTTTACAGGTGATTGAATCCTCCTTGGTTAACTCCCGTATAGTATAGTCTCTGTAAGAATTTCAAAACAATCATTCTTGCATCAAAACAGCAGACTGAGTCAAGTGCAGTGGCTGATGGATTTAGCCTCCAGGAGCACCAGAACCTACTGATGTGTGGAGTGGAAGACTGTAAGGATGGTGAGGATATGTCAAAAGTCTGTCAGAAAGAATGTCTGGATTGATTAACAATGTCTGCCTTGGACAAGAGAGAAAGAGGTGTTGTATATGCTGTAAGTCATCATGTTCTGGCAATAGGGGTTCCAGGTCCTGATCCAATCTGTTCATCCCAATTCTACCCCTAAAGCAGAGTAACTTTTAGCAATTTCCCTTTGCCTTGCTTTTCTGATCTTGAGTGAGGGATGAGGAGGAATAAACTAAATGAACCTTCCAGGTCTCAGATTCTGTGATCCTTGGCAGTGTGACCTGTGACTGGCCCTGAGTCTCCATCTTAGCTTTCAGGTTGTCACACATGCCAGCCAGGTCAGATACATACAGTGTATCAAACATACTCTATACTCACCTGGCTTTTTCTTTTTTCTTCAGAGTATTTGTAAACATAATAATACCTTTTCCTTCTCCTTTCTCTCTTTTCTGATTATCAAAATGTTGTTTTTTTTTTTTAAATTCTGAGTCTCAAAGAAGTTTTTCATTCATGGAACCTTTAATACTACATAATCTATTCCAACTGAGTATGCATTAGCCAGTTTCCCTACAGATCTGGGCCCAAATTCATGAAGGATCTGAATCTTTGTCTCAAGAGAAAAAAAAAATCTGTGTTCCATTCTTTCAGCTGGTAAGCTCTCTTCAATGTCTAATCATGCTAACAAAATATAGTAAATGTTTCATTAAAAAGGAAAATAAAACCATGAAATAATGATAGAAATAAAGTGGCAAGAAGATTAATCTAAGTTAACACATATGTAGTAGCTGTGGAATCTGGTCAAAACTGATGGTGCAATGGGGACAAGTAGGGTGAAAAAGAACCTTGAAGACAGATCCTCTGTCAGTCATTATCATCATCTCTTGCGTTTATCTCATGCATATTCTTTTCCTACATCTTTTACATTTTTAGAACAACCCTATCAAATATTATCTATTTTACAGATGAGGAAGCTAAGCCCATAGAACTTAAGAGACTTGCTGAGGCCACACTGCACAGAACATTGCCTCCCTGGTAGAACACATGTACCTACGAGAGGGCAGTGCCCTGGGTTCTTCTAGCCTTTGACTTTTTAGCCTTTCCTTATGCTCCTCCAGAACACATGGAAAGTGCTCTCTTTCCACACCTCTCAGTATGTGGGAATATTTTCCATGCTTCAAATACATCTCAGCTAGTTCCCTCTTGAAGCCATTCCTGACGCCACCTTCTATAACTGTGGAAGTCTGTAATTTCACCTCTTTTTTCATTATGAAATCTAAGGGTGAAATGAGCATACTTAATGAAAAGTAACCCAGAGAATTCTGTTGCATTCAAGAAACATTTATTGAGCAGTTGGCAAGGCCTTAGAAACATACAGAGGAAGACTCTCCCAGTGTTAGAACAACTGTTCCCTGCTTTACAGTCAAGACCTTGGTGACACCCACGATGAGATCATCGTCTGAAGTTTATGTTGTGCAGAGAGAATTACTTCTCACTCTGGGCAGAACTAGAGAGGTTCCCAGAGTTCTCTTGTCCTATTGCTGGTCCTGGTCCAGCACAGATGGGTGGGGTGGAGTGGACAGTCTTAGAAGGAGCTTATTTGCTGGGAGTTGCAAAACCAAAATAGGTTTCTGGAGGTATGTCGGATATTGGCATAGTTTACATTCATTGATCTTCTTTTACTAGTTAGTGGTGAGGTTGTGCGTGGTCTCCATGCCCTCTCCAGGGACCATTGAGCCATAAGTTTGCAAGTGCTGTGAATTCAAAATAAATAAGCTGTGGTCAGAAAGCCTACATTTCTTTTTTTTTTTTTTTTTT
>PVHY01010890.1:0-51363 GCA_004024945.1 Uropsilus gracilis
GGGGGGGGGGACCCCACACCCTATCAATTCCTTTGCATGAAGAACCGGCATCAGATCTGGCTGTAAGACACAGGAGAGAGGGCCATCATCTTCAAGCATGGTGGCCCCACAAATAAAGGGCACTCTGGAATGTCAAGTTTGAACACAGCACAAAGGGGCCACATCTCTGTGAGCACCACTGGACTTGACATTACTGCAACTGTTGTCCAGCAGATGGCAGTAAAGTTATTTGAGAAGTGCCTTCTAGGGTTTCTTCAGGGAAAGGTGAGGGGTTAGCAAATACTCCTAAAACATATCTCTTTAAGCTGGGCACGGTGGCTCATGCCTGTAAGCTTCAGCCTATGAAGTGGCCGGGGCTAGGGATCATGGTTCGAGTCCTGCCTGGGTCCTGTAGCGAGACTTAGTTCCAAAAAAATAGCTGGGTGTAGTGGTGCGCACCTGTAATCCCAGCTACCTGGGAAGCTGAGGCTGGGGATTGCTTGAGTCTGGTACCCCAGGCAACAAGAGCCTGCGGCCCTACAGGCTTAAATAGCAAGACCTAGTATCAAAAAAAAAAAAAATCTCTTTAAACCAGTTAAAACAACAACCTATTCTGAAGGGATGGTCTTATGAATTGGTAGCTGGTCAGCTAATGAAAGAAACCTCCCAACTCCTGAAATTCTAAGCTTTACTCTTTGAAGGTCAGATGTGGGGGGGTGTGCCATAACTTAAGCCACAGCCTAAGCCCAGACAGATGCATAGAAGGGAGAAGAAGTCCAGCGCATACTTGTAGTCTTTGTCTGCATCTTCACTCTGCCTGATCTGACATACTCTCCCACTTCCTGCCCTCTGAGTGTGAAAGTAGGGCCCCATCAACCCTGAGGATCCATCTCAATTGGCTCTTCCTGCCTCGTCCTCCTACCGTTTGACCAAACCTAGCATCAGGATTCCTTCCTTCAGAAAGCCTACGAAGACCCCACAAGCAGCCTGTCCAAATGCCTCCAGTTTCCCTCACCTAACGCTCAGGTGTCAGTACCTTCCTGTGTCACTATACTGAGAACATTAGCCATTTTAAACCTTCCTTTCAAGTTCACAGTCAGATGGCCTTTCACGCTTGACCCCTCTTCCTCCCAACTCACTATCCTCCCCACCATTTCTTCTAGTGTTGTGTCAGAACACTAGGCTCAAGCCCCACGTCCTCGCTTAACTCACATTGTCCAGACTTCATCTTCTGCAGTGCAAGGATGGCAAGAGTCCCTGTTTCATTGAATTCATTCAGCGACACTGTCACCTATAGACGATTTCCAAAGACGTCCAGCTAGTAGGCCAGCTATTGTGGAGTGTTTACTCTGGTTCTGGTTGGACTGCTCTTCAAGCTCCTGCTCCTCTTCCAACACCCAGCTCAAATACCTGCCCCTCTCTGGAACTTGCAGTTTTTCCTTAGTAGCTTTGTTGATGCAGCTGTTTCAGTTCACAGGCAAAATCCCCAAATCTGCTTGAGGACAGTGTGTATCTCACAGGTACAGCCAGGCCTTCTCTGTTACCCTCCCTTTACTCAAATATGGGTTGCTTCTATCAAGAATAATAAACCCTTTGGGGTTTATTAAGAACCTGGAGTTGTAGCTAATTCCAGATTTTGGATTAATGCCTTCTCTCTCCTGAGAGATTAAAACCTACCCATGGGGCTAGGGATCATGGTTCGAGTCCCACTCAGGGCAACACAGTGAAGCCTAGTTCCAAAAAATAGCTGGGCATTGTGGCGCACACCTGTAATCCCAGCTACCTGGGAAGCTGAGGCTGGTGATTGCTTGAGTCTGGGGATTGCTTGAATTTGTAGACCCTGGGCAACGTGAGTCTGCGGTTCCATGGGCAAAAATAGTGAGACCTAGTCTCAAAAACAGAAAAAACAAATGATGAATGGATAAAACAAAGATGCAATGGAATGTATGATGGACTATTACTTGACCATAAAAAAGAAATGAAATATTAATACAGACTATAATGTTGATGAAACTAGAAAATAATATGAGCAGTGAAGAAGGTCACATAGTATGTGATGCCACTGATATGAAATGTTCAGAATAGGCAATGCATAAAGACAGAAAGTAGACTAGTGGTTATTAGATTAGATTATGGGGTGATGTTGGTGGTGATAGTAAATGAAGAGTTACTATGAATGGCTTCTATGGGGGGTGATGAAAATCTAAAATTAGCATATATTTGTACTTGCACAAACTATGTTATATCCAGCTATACACTTCACATTGGTGTTTTGGCTTATGAATTACACTCAATAAAGCTATTACAAAAAAGTACTGTATTTGTTTTATGGGGCTGAATAAAGCAATAATTTAAAAAACATTAACATTTAGTGTTTAAGCACATCATTCTATGAGCTCATCATACCTACATAAACCTGTGAAATACTTGTATAAGTGCCCTTTTGTCAATGAGGAAACTATGACCCAGAAAAGTTAAGTGATTTTGCCAAGGTCACAGTTATAAATGGTGGAGCCAGTGCTTAAAACTAGGTGGCTTGACTCCACAAGCAACATGGTATTGCTTCCTGAATAGAGATCAAGAGTCCAACAAATATTCCCTCCAGCTGGGAGGGAACCTTGAGGAGTGAAATAAAAATCTGGCTCAGTGCCAGAGCAGGCATCGGGGTCTTAGTCCCACTTGTGCCCATGTGTAGTGCCCCTGATGACTCACATGATGGTGACAGGGACTTGCAGGAACAGCTACTAAATTCTTGGCACCTACTAGTCAGCTCCTCCACACCAGGCCCTGTGCCCCAGCAGGCCCCAGTCCAGTCCCAATCCATTGAGACAGAGGGCAGGTGAGTGGGCTTGGAGCCCCTGCAGGTCAGTGCCACCCAGGGCCTTGGTGGATTGGCACTGGGCTCCAAATGGCAGCATCCCCACTCCAAGTGGCGAGGGGACTGCAGATGATAGCTGCAGTTTGGGAAGAATAGGGTGAGAAGGACAAGGTTAGCCCCTTTAGGGTGTGAGTTAGCTTAGCCTAGAACTTGAAACTGAGTTGGTGAAGAGGCTCTGGGAAGATACATGATCCAAGACGGAGTGATTCCTCCAGTAACCTGCACCCCGCTCAGCAGGACAGGAAAGAGTCGCTTACCTGCACCCATCTCCATAGAAGCAGAAGCCTCGCTGGAAGCTTCTGCAGGCAGGCAACACCTTTCCATTGGGAGCAATATGGCAACTCAACCCCAGTGACAGGCCCCTCAGTCAAAGTTCCTAAGAGAGCATCTGAGTTACTCCCACCCATTTCAGCTTCTGCCAGGGCACCTCGTGGAGGGAGAGGCCGTGCATCAGGACACAGGCTCTGGAGTAGGCCCTTTCTGCAAGTGTGACCCTGTTGGGTACCTGGGTGGGCAATCCAACTGCTCCAAAGTTTCATTTCCTTACATTTAAAAAAAAAAAAAGAGAGAGTAACGAGTCGGGACGGTGGTTGGTGCGTGTCTTTAAGTGCAGCTACAGAGCACGGCTAAGACTAGGAATTGCTTGAGTCCACGGGTTCAAGACCTGCCCGGGGGCAACATAGTCTAAATACATAGCTGGGCATGGTGTTGCATGCCTGTAATTCCAGCTACCTGGGAAGCTGAGGCTGGGGATTGCTTGAGTCCGTGGTACCACAGGAAACGTGACCTGGCAGTTCCCCAGGGAAAACAGTGAGATCTAAAAAAGAAAAGAGTAACAACACTGGTTATAACCTTAGAGCTGTTGCAAGGTTTTTTAAGATTTTGCACTAGGCACACATGTGAATCTGCCTTGGAGTAACCCACACCATCCCCAGAGACTGGGGGAGCAGGGATAGGAGGGAAGGGAAGATGGGTGACTATCTCTCAAGGAAGGCACTATCTCTCATTGGTCAAGGTGCAGGTTGCCTGCCACTCAGTCCTTCGTGTGTGAAGCCTCCACTTTTTTTTTTTTTTTTTGAGACTAGGTCTCACTATTTTTGCCCGTGGAACCACAGGCTCACGTTGACTGGGGTACCACAGATTCAAGCAATCCCCAGCCTCAGCTTCCCTGGTAGCTGGGATTACAGGTGCGCACCACCACGCCCAGCTATTTTTTTGGAACTAGGTCTCGCTACTTTGCCCTGAGCTAGACTCGAACTGCGATCTCTGGTTCCTGCCGTGGCTTCCTAGGCTGCCATCTAGGCATAGGCCACCATGCCCGGCTCTGAAACCTCCACTCTTGCTGAGGTGATGAAACAGAGAACCCAGAGACCAGGGCTGAACCTCAGGGGAGGCAGGGGAGCACTGGCCCCAGGTATAAAATATCAGGGGACATGCCAAAAAAAAAATCTCATAATAAGGACTATTTCAGAGCAGTTTAAAAAAGATTAAAAAAAAAAATCCATGATGAACAAAATATCAAACTTTGCAATCAAGGGTCCAATTCTATATAGTTTACCTGACTTGCCCACCCATCTCCAAGCCCCCAGGCCCTCTAACCAAGACAAACACCACAAACAGAGGGGAAATGACAGAAATAAACATCCTGCAGGGAGAGGCCCAGTTTTAGATAGGGTGGTCAGGAAGGGCCATTAAGGAGGTACTGTTGTGATAATCATTCCAACAACCAGTATATTATTACACAATAATAGGCTATACTAATAACACTAACTACTGCTGTTATCGCTGTTGTTATTTTTATGGAAGCTGCAGTGAGGACCAGGAGAGGAATGTTAAGATCATTAAATTATAACTTTTGATATTCCCTGATGCAGTTTTCAGCATTTAATTTGGAGGAAATTCCAATGAATGGTGCTTAGGGCAATTCTAGCTGCATGAGAGAAGACAAGAGTACTCAGTGCTTCCATTTATAAAAATTTAAAAAACAGAAGTTGGCAAGGAACCCAGTTTCATTTTAGCAATACTGATATTTAGCTAAAGATATATGAGCTCTTGGGAGAGAGAAGAACAAGTTTCATGTATTGAAAGTAATTTAAAAGTGTATATTTAAGTTGCTTTGATCAATGGAGTACAACTAAGAACTACATCTACGAAAAAATAAATTTGTTTCACAACTATTTTTGTTGCAGGGACATATTATCGCAATTCCTGAGTTTTCTGAGAATACAGAAGTACTTCTATACTTCTATAGCTTTCTGAGAATATAGAAGTATTTTATTTTAGGATAAGATTCTGTGGGGGGGAAGCGGCAGAATAGGCTCAAGGGAAAAAGGGAATTGTATAAAACTAGAGTCCATTTATACACCTTTAGAGTAAATGATGTATATATATACCTGTGATTTAGATGCCACTGGATATATGAAAGGAGGAAAGAACATTCTTAAATCCACCCTGCTCACACACCATTTTTGTCAGGTGCCCACACACAAGTTTTCAGGAAGCACCTCCCCCCACCCCCCAAAAAAAAGCAAACAGCCTGAAATTCCTTGGACACAGCCCAGCCCCAGGTGCCTTGGAAAGATCTAGAAGTCCCTGTAGGAAATTGAAAGGCAAATTCTTGTGCGCTGAGGGCTTTGAACACACATCCCTCGAAATCTTGACTGAGGGAACAGCTTTGATCTAGTGATAGCTTTTTAAAAAATTTAATTCTCTTTTGGAATTCAAAAAAGATCATGCAATCTTTTACAATGAGTATTTACAATGTGCAATGGGACTATTTATATTAGAAATAACCTTTGTAACAATTTGCATTTATGATTAAAAACACTAGGTATAGAGTGTGGAGGGAATAGAGTGGTTTTCATATTTTTTTCAGGAGGATCACAAAAAATATTAGAAGCCTGACGAGGGGAGAGGGGGGTAGGCTGGAGTGATTGAGTCGGGGAGGGGAGCAGATCAAGGTGCAACCAGTTGCTGAAGACAGGAAAGAGCCACAGTGTGAGTAAGCTTGAGTCACGGCGGAGTGGTTGGATGAGGTCAGAGGCAGTCAGAGGCGGAGTATCTCAGCTCATAGGGGAGGAGCTAGTAGACCTCAAGAGGTCTGCTCCACCAACGAGAAGTCTCTAAGAAGGGAGACTTCTCGGAAGGTTTGCCTTTCCGCTGCGGTCACGTCCAGGTTTGCCAAAAAACACCATGATGCCAGTTCATTCACAAGCTAGGGAGGCCAAGGGATGGGAATCTCCCAGATGTCCAGAGGGACTTTCCGTCCATTACAGGAGATGCAAGAAAAGGGGCTAGGGGGCTTGTCATTCAATCAATTCGTAAAACTCTTCCTTGTGTTCTTTCTTTCTCTCTCTCTCTCTCTCTCTCTCTCTCTCTCTCTCTCTCTCTCTCTCTCTCTCTCTCTCTCTCTCTCTCTCTCTCTCTTTTTCTTGATACTAGGTCTCGCTATTTTTGCCCATGGATTACAGGCGGGCACCACCACGCCCAGCTATTTTTTTTGGGACTAGGTCTCACTATGTGCCCCAGGCGGGACTCGAACTGAAACAGGGTATAAAGAAGACTTTCTGACTCAAAACACATACAGGCCTGCTTCTCTCTCTCTCGAGAGCAGGCTACTAGCAGATGCTTAGCAATTTATCTTTAACTTTAACTGGATACACCTATCTGCCTGCTTCTCTCTAGAAGCAGGCTGCAAACAGTTAATTAGCATCTACACTGTACCTTTACCATTGATATGCAAAAGTCAGCCAGCTGCTCTCTTTCAGCTCCAAAAACTGCAAAAAACCTTAGGTAACAGTTTAAACTCTCCACTCGTGGGTTCTTTCCACCATCCCAAGCCTTCTCAACCAAAATACCAAACCAATGCAAGACTATCAGTGCAGACTAATTTATTTCTAACAAAGTGACTTTCTAATTACTACAAAAGAAAACATGTAAGACTCAGATTACTTTAACATTGTCCAAAACCTTTCTCAGTATTGTCCAAAGTCCTTTCCCAGATTGCCCAGAAATCCTCAGTCTCTCAATCCTGATCATCTCACCAATGTCCAGTCAGAGTCCATCTCCAGATGCTTGAAGGCATGTTCCTTTGGCTGCTCCTTTGGCTTGCTCCTCGTCTTCCACGCTGTGTTCTCCTTGTCACCTTCAGGTAGCAGGAACTTCATGGTACTGGACCCAGCCAAGTTCACTTTCTTTTCAGGCCTAACTTTTGCACAGCCTCTTCGTAACTGCATCTAGCACACATACTGCCAGCCTGAGCCAGCCAAGGATTGCGGACCCCTGGTGGCCACATGGCCAAGCTCACAAGGTTCACATCTTTACAAGATGGCCGATTCCCATCTCTCCTCCATTGAACCTCTCTCTCTATCCGATCTCCACATTGCCTCTGAATCAGAATTCGAATCCGAATCGAATTGTTTTCTTTGTTTCTACACCCTTTATATATCCTGATTTCCTACCTTCCAGGAAACCTGTTTCACCTTGACCATTCACTTCTTTCCCCCCCTGCATCTCCTTGAAGGGAAATTCCAGCTAAGGTCATTCTCACATTTTAGCATCTGTCCTTGAAATCTGCAATCTTAAACAGGAGACAATGGGGGGGAGGGTAGCACACCCTATCAGAACCACAATCCCTGCCTCCCCCCCTCCCCCATGGCTTTCTAGGTTTCCACCTACAGACATGCACCCCCATGCCCCGGCCTCCTTGTGTATTTTCTTAGTATCGTGTTGTATATTATTTGTTGTATGTGAACAACTTAAGGCTCTGATAAGTCCTGAAAAGGAACCTGTTTGATTCCCCCCAGCTTTGTGTAAACTTGCTTTTATTATTTGTTTTAGACCCACTGCACACTGCTTAATATACCAATATACTTTGAGAAGTATTGAATCAGTTCATGAGATCCTCAATACAAGCCTTAAAAATTAGGACACTTTTTCTGTTTTCAAAATGTGGGACTCAACTCAGAGAGGTAAAATTACTGGCCTAGAACCCAGAACTCAGAGCTAGGGCTATAACCCAGGTGTCCTTCATCAGCCCAATAATCCCAAGAGTCATTTGTCAAGGGTGAGGACTGAAGAATTTGGGGAATTTCTCAAGCCAAGCTCTGAGGTCAAGGGGTGGGAACAGAGCAGCCCAGAGGTGACAGGTTATTTAAGCTTCAGGAGGCAGCAGTGCACCCCAGAGCAGTGAATTTAGGGACCAGTGGGGTCCCATGGGGGAGCCACAGGGCTGACTGACACAGACAGCAAGTCAGGATAGGGGGTACCTGCCCCATGAATCCACATGGTCAGGGTTTTAGCACTTGACTTTCCAATTTTGTGTCAGCTTCCACCTTTCTGACCCTACTCTCAGCTCAGGAAGAAAGAAATGAAAATCTCCTTTAATCAACATCCATCCTCTAGTACACCCCCCTTCTTGCTACCCTGTTTGCCTTTACTTCTCTGCCTGGGAAAACCACTTCAGACTGAGCCCCCAAGCTCCACAAGTTATCCCTCTTCTGGTAAACTTCAGTTCTCACTGGGAAATGGAGTGCTTCCAGCTGTTGGCAAGATGACTTCGTAGGGAGGTAGGAAAGACAGATGGAAGGCCCAAGGAGCTAGTGGGATCCTGAAACAGCTGCTACGGCCCAAAGAATGACTTTTTCATGATGCAATGTTTAGCCTGAAGTGTTCCCATTCAAACATGCATGATCATTTGACACAGGGCTAAATGCTAGGGCTACACTGGTGACCGGGAGACCAGATCTCAACTGCAGCGAGCTGCTTGGCGCTTCTGGACAGAAACACCTTTGCTTGGTGGAATCCCTGCCGTGAATGGTGAGACCCTGAGCTGACTCAACTGTACAGTCTAGGTATATCTTTTTCCCTCTCTGCTTTCAGTCTCCTCTTTTGGACTGTAGGGAGTATGACATAACCTCTAGACCCTTCTAATGCTGGGTGGGAGTAAGGAGCTCCTTTCCCCCTAGATAATTTTTAAGGTTTCAGGGGTAGAACCCCAAAGAATTACCACCCACTGTCCATGTATCCCTTGACATCTAGACCCCAACCTGCATGGTCTCTGAAAATGGAGGCTGCTGTCCCGACCATGAACGCTGTCATTCAGCCCCCCAAGTTCCATCCCAGCTGCAGCCCCTCATGTAAGCCAGGCAGGGCCTGATTGGGTTCACCTTTATGATTCACTCTCTGGGAGGGGTCAGGGGAAGGAGGGGCTCCATAGGTAGGCCCACCACTTTCCTTGGCTCCCAGTTGCAGGAGGGAGGCAGTACAGCTAGGGGGAAGGGACCTAGAGGCTCCCAGGCACCAGGGATGTGGGTGGGATAGGGTATGAAAATTTTCAGGCCAGTCATGGTGGCTCGTGCCTGTAAGCTTCAGCCTATGAAGTGGCTGGGGCTAGGGATTGTGGTTCGAGTACCGCCTGGGGCCTGTAGCAAGACCCAGTTCCAAAAAAATTGCTGGGCGTGGTGACGTGGGCCTGTCATCCCAGCTACCTGGGAAGCTGAGCCTGGGGACTGCTTGAGTTCGTGGTATCCCGGGCAACGAGAGCCTGCGGTTCCACGGGCAAAAATAGCGAGACCTAGTCTCAAAAAAAACAAAAACAAAACAAAAAACAAAAGAAAATCTTCAGGGAACCCTAGTGATTGCTGGAGAAAACTGGAGATAGTTTAAGGACCCAGGGGGTTGAAGAAAGCAGGACCATTTGGGAGGGCTTTACGAGGACTTTGGACCAAAGACCAATGATCCAGAAGGATGGGACTGGAGAAGTAATTTGTGTCTGGGGTATTTTATAACTGAAGACACCAGGTGGGAGTCTCCATACACCCTGAGGCTGAGTGAACCCCACATATAGAGCTGAGGTTGGTGGAGAGATCAGAGAGAGACCTTGGATCATTCAGGAGATGGTGTGAATCTGGCATGGGAGGCCTGTTCTAGACTGACCATGCATTGGGCAAGTCCAAGAGGTTATGGGAACCTGTTTCCAGTTCCAAGATGATCTTTTTACAGAAAGTCGCTGTAGTCTGTACCATGTTTGTTATTAAAGTCGACTTGCCTGTCATTTATTTATTTATTTATTGAGACTAGGCTTCACTATTTTTACCTGTGGAACCGCAGGCTCACATTGCCTGCGGGGTACCACAGACTCAAGCAATTCCAGCCTCAGCTTCCCAGGTAGCTGGGATTACAGGCACGTGTCACCATGCCCTGCTATTTTTTTGGATCTAGGTCTCACTATGTTGCCCTGGGCGGAGCTGAGCCATGATCCCCAGCCCCAGCCGCACTCCACAGGCATGGGCCACCCGTGCCGGGCTATTGCCTGTGATCTTGTCCTGATCACCAGAAACTAGAATAGTGCGATATTTTCTCAGTGCAGGGGAGGAGGGACTAAGGTTTTGTCTAATAAGGATATTCCAAATTGGATGATAGCAACTCAGCCCATCAGAGACTGTCTCTTGAGCAGCATAAATGCCTAGTGCATTCTGAACTGCAGTGGGGAGAGAGGCTGGACTCATTGTGAAGGGGAAGGCGGTCAGGAAGGGAGTGGCCTCTGAAAAGCACTAGTTCCCATCTTATTCCTTCAGATCCATGCTCTCTTCTCCAGATTGTGCTATGCCTTGTGGGGGAAAGGTCAAATAAAGGGAATTAAAGGAGATGGGTGGGAGTGTGGGATAAGTCCTATATTACGGGGATCTCAGGTTCCCGGGTGTTAAGGGTCTCAGGCTAGGGGACCTGGCCACACAGATGTGTCTGTGGCCCCATGGCAGAATTGTAAACCACAAGAGAGGAGAGGCGCTGTACCAACCACCTGCTGAAGTCTGTCCCCACTGGGGAACTTTTCCACTGCCAGTGGCTGGGAGTTGAATTCCCAACACTAGATGCCAGAACTTTACTGCACAGAAGCAGCACCATGTGACAGACATCGGAAAGGAGGAGTCAGCCAGCATGACTGTCTCCTCCATTATAGGAAGCACCACAATAAAAGAGCCTGGAGAACCACACACCCACCCTGTGAGAGGGTCCTGATGTACATGGTCTGGTTGCCCCCCTCATAGTAACCCTTAGAAATCCCAGCAACTAGCTGGGCACGGTGGCTCATGCCAGTAAGTGTCAGCCCTTGAAGCAGCTGGGGCTAGGGATCGCGGTTCGAGTCCCACACGGGGCAACACAGCGAGACCTAGTCCCCAAAAATAGCTGGGCGTGGTGGCACGTGCCTGTAATTCCGGCTACCTGGGAAGCTGAGGCTGGGGATTGCTTGAGTCTGTGGTACCCTGGGCAATGTGAGCCTGCAGTTCCACGGGCAAAAATAGCAAGACCTAGTCTCAAAAAAAAAAAAAAGAAATCCAGGAGCGTAGGTCCTCACCCAGCAAAGAGAACATTATTCCAGAAAAAAGATCAGTGGGCCAAGCATCAACCAATGATTTAGAGCGAAATGAGTTGGCATAACTGGAGGGGTGGTGGTATAGGGTGGGCCATACCTAAGGGGAACAATAGCTATACAAATATGACCAATGTTGTATGAAAATTAAAAAATGAAAAATAGCCGGGCACAGTGGCTCGTGCCTGTAAGCTTCAGCCTATGAAGCAGACGGGGCTAGGGATAGGGGTTCGAGTCTCACCTGAGGCCCATAGCGAGACCTAGTTCCAAAAAAATAGCTGGGCGTGGTGGCGCGTGCCTGTAATCCCAGCTGCCTGGGAAGCTGAGGCTGGGGATTGCTTGAGTCTGTGGTACCCCGGGCAACGAGAGTCTGTGGTTCCACAGGCAAAAATAGTGAGACCTAGTCTCAAAAAAAAAAAAAATTTTTTTTTAAATTAAATGAGTTATTTTAAAATTGAATTTGAACAGTTTACTATGTCTACCAGTAAGTTGAGACACTGGACTGGGGAAACAGTGGTCTTAGATGTCTTTGCTATTTATTTAGTTTTGATGAATCAAGCTTATTTTAAAAGCTCTGGTTTTTGCCACTATCTGACAGAAGCTGCTCTCTGAACTTTACAACGCCACACAAGGACGCTAAAAGGATGCCAAAGAGCTGGCCAAGGAAGTCAACCACTGAACAAAACTGGGGGCAAGGCTGAGAAGAAGCAGTCCACAGGCAAAGTTGGAGACACACTCTATTGCCTCGTCTTGTTGGAAGTCACAGGTGACCCTGAAGATCAGTTCCCAGTCAGACAACCCAGATGCCCGGTCTGAGAGGGTGCTGATCTGTAGCTCCTTGGCCAGGAAGCCCTTCAGGAGCTGATTAGTAAAGGATTTATTAAACTGGTTTCAAAATACAGGCTTCAAAATAATTTACACTAGAAACACCAGTGTGGAGGTGCTCCAGCTGCTGGTAAAGATGCAAGAGCCGATCTCAGCAACTGTCCATTTTGAAAAAACAAACAAAAAAACCCCACACCAAAAAAAAAAAAATAAATAAAAGCATATCAAGAACATTTTTTTTTAAGGCCGGGCACGGTGGCTCGTGCCTGTAAGCTTCAGCCTATGAAGCGGCCGGGGCTAGGGATCGCGGTTCGAGTCCCGCCTGGGGCCCGTAGCGAGACCTAGTTCCAAAAAAAAAGCTGGGCGTGGTGGCACTTGCCTGTCATCCCAGCTACCTGGGAAGCTGAGGCTGGGGATTGCTTGAGTCTGTGGTACCCCGGGCAACGAGAGCCTGTGGTTCCACGGGCAAAAATAGCAAGACCTAGTCTTAAAAAAAAAAAAAAAAGAAAAACAAAAAAAAGAACATTTTTTTTTTCCTTTTTACAGACTAGGTCTCGCTATATTGCATGGGAAACTACAGACTCATGTTGCCTGGGGTACCCTGGACTCAAGCAACCCCCAGCCTTAGCCTCCCAGGTAGCTGGAATTACGGGTGTGTACCACCATGCCCAACTATTTTTTGAGACTAGGTCTCACTATCTTCCACATCCTAGGAGTCCATAAACTACCCTTCCTAGTTCTCTTCCCTTGCAGTTGATTTTTTTTCTTGAAGACTAGGTCTTGCTATTTTGCCCATGGAACCGCAGGTTCACGTTGCCTGGGGTACCACAAACTCAAGCAATGCCCAGCCTCAGCTTCCCAGGTAGCTGGGATTACAGGCACGCACCACCATGCCCAGCTATTTTTTTTGGAACTAGGTCTCGTTACGTTGCCCTGAGTGGGACTTGAACCGCAATCCTTGGCCCTTGCTTTGGCTTCCTAGGTTGCTGCTTACAGGCATGCGCCACCATGCCTGGCCTGTTTTTTTCTTTTTGAGACTAGTTCTTGTTATGTTGCCCGGGGTAGTCCCGATCCCATGGGCTCACGTGATTCCTAGCCTCAGCCTCCCAGGTAGCTGGGATTACAAGGCACCCACCACCATGCCCAGCTGCTTTTTTGAGACCAGATCTCGCTATGTTGCCCAGGGTAGTCTCACACCTGCGAAGTCAAGCGATCCCTGTCCTCTTATCTCCCAGCGCTTGGATTATAGGCACGCGCCACCATGCCCAGCTGCAGTTTTTTTTTTTTTTTTTTTGAGACTAGGTCTCACTATTTTTGCCCATGGAACTGCAGGCTCATATTGCCTGTGGTACCACGGACTCAAGCAATCCCCAGCCTCAGCTTCCCAGGTAGCTAGGATTACAGGAGCGTGCCACCAGGCCCAGGTATTTTTTGGGACTAGGTCTCGCTGTGTTGCCCAGACCATGCCGCGACTCCATAAGCTGTTGCTTACAGATGCACGCCGTGCCCAGCTGCAGTTGTTTTTTCAATGGTAAGTACAGGCAACACACTGGAAGACCCTCACCCCCCACACCCCAACACTGATTGCACTTCTGGCAGGAGCAACTCAGCTGTCTCCAGGTGGTAAGGCTCTCGGGGAGCAGTAGCAAGGGTGTCCTAGCAGCCCAGATGTGCAGCACATGCAGTTTGGTTTGAGTCAGCAGGAGGCTTTGTGTTCCTGGGTTTCTGTGATATCAGTGGGTACTGTAGTGAAGATGGTAGCATTTCCTGTCCAGGGCAAGAGTGAGTGGCTTCCCAGTTAATAATATCAGGATGACCCCAGTTAATATCAGGATGAACTTGATTTTCCTGCTTTCTGGTCTTCTCAGTACTTCTGTAGTAACTCTCTATGGTGAACTTCTCCTTTTGAAATACTTAGTAGCATACTTAGCGGCCTGGCCTTGGTTTTTCTGGCTAGACAAACACTGGGCTCACCCACGCGGCCACACCCATTGGCCACTGAGCTGGAGCCTCTGTGAAGGAACCATTGGAAAGCAGAGAAAACGGGTGTTGGCTAAGCAAGGGAAAGCCCTTGCTGTCTTGAGGGAGTGATAAAAAAATGTAATGATAGGCTATGGTTTTGCAAATCCCACGTACCAGCCAAGACCCAGGGAGGGTTGCCTCCCAGGGCCCTCACAGCCAACTTGGTTTGTGCTAACACCACACACCCTTTTGAGAATTGTGCACCCCATCTTCCCCTTACTGCAAACTCTCTACAGGGCAGGAATGGCATTTACTTGCTGAGGTGCATGGTGAGCAGAGCAGGAGGGGTTTGGGAAAGATGGGCAGGTCCCACAAGCCAGAATCAAACCTGGCCAGCACCCCAGTGTCACTGGCCCAACCAAATTTCTCTCTGCACTGGATATAGAGAAGGCGGGGGGGTGGGGTGGGTGTCATCCCATCAGTCCATAGTAAAACCACACAAAGAACTGAGAAAGGAGCCTAAATCAACTCTTAAATATTTTATTCTCATTTATTTAAAGTTCCGTCAGTCTGTGTACACTATTTATATTAAAAACACAGGAAGCTGGGGCTCCTAGCAAAAATATACATTTCAGTTTTGGAGATTGTTCAGACACTGAGAAGAGCTGTATTCTCAGCACCAGACCCAGGTCAGGGATGGGGGGTGGGAAGGGGGAAGGTCAGGCAGTCTTGCCCTTCACAGCACTGGCCCAAAGAAAGCACCCCTAAAGCAATTCCCTGGCCAGTCTGGGGCAGGCAGGGAAAGGGAGAGGAATCTTGCCAGTAGTGTTCTTGGGCACGGAAAGCCATAGTGCTGGCAGGAGCAGAGGCCAGGCAGATCTGCTCTCCCAGGGTACTCTGTTCCAGAACAGCAGTCGGCCAGAGGCCCCTGGGAAGAGCACTAGACAGGCACCAGGGAGAATGAGCTCTGACCCCAGGCGTGCCACCACCTTTCTGGAATCCTAGCCTGTTCCTCACCCCCCAAGACTACTTTCCTCACTGGCGGAACAGCCTGAGTGGGCTCTCAGCTCTCCTCCTTAAACACAGCACCCCAAACTTGGCTTTTGCCCCTCTTCTGGGGTGAGTACACTTCACCTAAGAGGGGAAGGCGGGGCTGGATTGGAGGAGTGGGGCTGGACCTGGCATGGTCATGGCCACAGAAGCTGTGCAAGAGTTCCAGGGGACCAGCTGGGCTGAATGGAGGGGAGGGGTGGGCAGACAGCTGTTGCAACAACTAATAGCATCAATTTATCCCTAGCATCTCCATTAAGCAGGTGCTAGGCTGACTCAGCAGGATATCCCTGCCCACCTAGGGATCTGGTCTGGCCCTGGCAGCAGGGGGCACAGCTCTACCTGTACCCCAATGGGCCCTGCAGGGGACCCACTGCATGAGGGACAGGGATGATGGAACCCATAGGTAAAGTGATCTCAGTGCTCATGGTGTGCGCTGGAGTGGCAGCTCCAGGGAGTGTATGAGGGTGAGCTGTAATGGAGCTCCAACCAGTGCCAGCATCTCTAGGCTGGACAGAGGGATGCTGCACTTGAGGCCAGGTGCTAGCACTCGGAGGGGAGTTGTGGCATTGACCGGAGGCAGGCAGGACGTGGTGGCTGCTTCAGGGTGGAAGAGAGGGTGGGTGCTACTGGAGAGCTGACTCCATGGCCTGGAGTCAGTGAAATGCACTGCTCATCGCTTTCCCCACCAATCTCCACCTCCCTGAGGCTCACTCCTTTTCAATGGGAGCATTGGGGGCCCCACCTGGAGGAAACCCAATTCTTTCCTGGGGTGGGGGTGGTGCCCCCCTGGCGGCCAGCGCAGAGGGCCATCAGTGAAATTGGCCTGGAAGACAAGTGAGAAGAACGGAAGCAGGTAGGGTGCCAGTGGACTAGGGTGTGCTGTTAAGCAGGGTGGGCTGGGTCATGGGTGTGGCCTCAGTCTCAGGAGGGTGGAGACCCTGGCCCTCAGGGCACCCTGGCCCTTGGGCCGGGTCCATGACTGGAGGCCACTGCTTTAGTCAGCTGAGGCCAAGCCGGCCTCCCAAGAAGCCGAGTCCAGAGTGTTTAGTGTTTCTTTGGATGGCTCATGTCCTTTGCTGTGAAGACAGGAGCAGAGTGAGGCCCCACTTACTCCTGCTCCGGTGACAGGGAGGGCAAAAGCAGAGTTCCTGTTCTATGCTGCTGGTGAAATAATACAAAACTGTCTCACAGAAAGAAACAGGGACAGACAAGGGGATGGGGAGAAAGGGAAGTTGAGAGAAAGGAAGAAGGAAACCTATAAAGAGGAAGGAAAAAAAGTAAGAGATTAGAGAAGAAAGAAGTGAGGAACCGAAAGAGAGAGAGATGACAGGGTAAGGAGGAAGGCAATGCTGGGAGCCAGAGGCTGTCTCTGAACACACTGCTCCCACACCATGCCCAGTGCTCGGGGGCTGGTCAACGGAAAAGGACAGGCGCCACCTGTCCCAGCGCTGTCCTCCTGCCCCTGGTTCTTGACGCCCCTGTCCCAAAGGCCTGCTGGGAGGTCCTAGGTACACCCCTCAGTACATGTCCTTATAGATCTCCTGGAGCAGGGGGTGCAGCGAGGTCTCAGTCTCAGTCTTCTTGATCCGCTGCATCATCTGGGCATGTTCGGTAACCAGCTGCCGCAGGTCAGCCATCTTTTGCAGCAGCTTGGGGAAGAGGTACTGGGCATCTGGGTGGTTGGCCTGCAAGTGGAACTCAAGGGCACGCAGGATGGTGTCCTGGATGGCCTCTACCTGTGGCACGTTCATGAGGCCTGGTCGGTCTGTGGGGACACAGGGCAGAGGTGTGGGAGAGAGTGGGCAGAGGAGCTCCCCTCCCCAACCATGTGTGAGTGACTTGGTCCAGGGGGCAGCAGACCTGGCTGTGACAGGCCCGAGCCCTGTTCTGTCAGTGACAACCTCACTGGTGCATTAGAGTGCTGTCCCCTGGTCCTGGCCCACCTCCCCTGTTACTTTTTTCCTGGCTGGACAGTACAGTATAATGGGAAGACTCACCAGCTGGATTCAAATTCCATCTCTACTAGTGGTAAGGTTATAGGCAGGTCATGAGGCCACTCTGGGCTTTACAGGAAGGAACTAGAATAGTACTTGGTACAAGGTAAGTGCTATATCACTATTAGCTTGGTTATTAATATATCGTATCATACTTTGAAAAACAGAGATAAAATACAGAAATTTTGTGTGTGTGTGTTTTTTTTTTTTTTTTGAGACTAGGTCTTGCTATTTTTGCCCTGGAACTGCAGGCCCTTGTTGCCCGGGGTACCAAAGACTCAAGCAACCCCCAGCCTCAGTTTCCCAGGTAGCTGGGATTACAGGCGTGCGCCACTATGCCCAGCTATTTTTTTTTTGGAACTAGGTCTTGCTATGGGCCCTAGGCGGGGCTCGAACCGCGATCCCTAGCCCCGGCTGCTTCATAGGCTTAAGCTTACAGGCACGAGCCACGGTGCCCGGCCTAAAATACAGAAATTTTTTTCACCACCAGAAAGAACCTCCATCAACATAACATGTTGGTACATTTCCTTTTGGTCTTTTGTCTGATCTCATCTCATCTAAGACAAAGCTGGTCTCACATGCAGTTAGGACCTGGCATGCACCACTGCCATCACCACACGGACATACCCCACACCACTGTCAGTCCCCCCCATCCTCAGGAGGGCTGGATGTATGGGCCAGTCTGCCTGCGCCAACTCACTCACCTCCACAGAGAATGATGGCTGCGATGAAGAGAGCCAGGTCACTATCATCAAGTTCTAGGGCATTGAATTTGACAGCAAATTCAAACTTGGGCTCAATGATGTCGCTGAAGGGCTTGCGGAGGCTGCGGAGGAACTCACGGGTGACAAAACCAGTGCCATTGGCCACCAGCAGACCATCTTTGTTGACGATGGAGGCTAGCATGGCAAAGATGGCCTCATGCACGCCATACTTGAGAAGAGTAACCTGGTCGTTGAGGAAGAGGTTGCTGAAGCTGGGGATGCTCTTGGCGAACTCTGTGAGCTCACGCACGGTCTCCACCGTGGTGCACTGGCAGCGGTAGAAGACATGGACGCTGATTTCCTTGTAAGGTGGTAGGCCGTTCACCAGCTGCTTCCATACCAGGCCCTTCTCTGCCTGCCACAATGTCTCGATGTCGTGGATCACAAAGGGCTGAAAACCAGGCCCTATTAGAGGCCAGGCCTTGGGGGACCCCCGCCCATGTGCTTCCCATCCCCCCTTCCTGCACCATGTTAGGGGAGGGAGGAGGACTGGTTCTCCCAGGAGTCAGGCAGGCGGCAGCAGGGCCCACAGCCCTAGACGCTGCCAGGCCAAGCAGTGACACTCACCGCTGTGTGGCTGGCCTTGCCGGTGAGGATGCCGCGGGCCTTCTTTTTGGTCATGTTGAAGTTTTTCAGGTAGGCATTATAGATGTGCTTGGAGAAGGCCTTCAGGTCAGCCACTTGTGGGTTGTGCTGACTTCCTTCACTTGCTGTCAGCCCTGCCACCAGTTTTCTCTTCTCAGCTTCTGGCATTCGGCCAAAGCGGATGGCTGTATGAGGAGTGGGGGAGTCACTGAAAAGCTTGGGCATGGGCCAAGCACCCTCACTGCCGTGTCCCTCTACAGGTACACAGGCCAAAGACGACACTATTTCTGAGCCCAGGGCCCTCAGAAGCTCTAGACAGCAAGCTGGAATGTTTGGGAACCTTTCCAGAATGTATGCTCCAGGAGACAAGGGCCCTAAATCACAGCATGACTGAGTCCCTCTGGGGATATAGCAGAGCTTGGAGGAAGACAGCCTTTGGTGTCAAAGGCTGCACTGGAGTCACAGCTCCACAGATTCCTAGCCACATGACCTTCGGAAGGCTCTTTCACTTCTTTGATGAGAAAAATGAGGCTAATATTTAAAACTCACTGGGTTGTCAGAACAATTTAACAAATGTATTCACAGAGTAAGCACCCTAAAACTGTAGTCATTAGTAGTGGAGCAGGATGGCTTCTCTCAGACAAAAAGTGAGAAGAATTCAATCAGCTCTAAGATCTAGAAAATTTCCTCCCTATCCAAGAAATGACAGACTGAGGTACTGCTCAATCCCAGACCTGCTAGATGCCATCACCAAGAAAAAGCTGCAAACTGAGGGCTCAGGTCATGTCACCCTCTAAGATGCATGACACACAGGGCAACTATGCTTGGAGACATTTAAACAACAGGCTTGCCCCTGTACTCAGGTCTGAACCCAGCTAGTAGAGAGGAGGAAGATGAGCTCTGCAAAATCTTACTCTGTGTACTGAGACAAAGCTGCAGGAGGCCTGGAGTAGAGGGGAAGTGCTGTCTCTACAGGGTAGCTGGCCTCCAGGACACTCCTGCTGGCTCTTGGCAAATGACATATGGTTTCCTACTGGCTCCCACCTGACCTCAATAACCCAGAGAGGATGAAGGGATACCAGGCCTTGGGAGTAGCTTTTTGGGCTGTGGCAGGTCACCTGAGACGGCCTGAGGTTCTGGGAATGGTGTTTCTACCACCATTGGAGTAGGCATTAATTCCCAGCCGTTCCCTTCTCAGTCAGAGAGTGAGCCTCAGGTAACAGAGAGAGAGAGTGACTGCTCCTGGTCTAGGACCCCAGTGCAAGCTGGGCAGCTTGGGAGACAGCTTTCAGCCACCTCATGCTGGCCCCAAGACTCAGTGTCTGTGTGTCAGCAACATCATCAGCTGATACCTTGGCAGTGCTTATGGTATGGTAGGCATGACTCTGAGGGCACCATTTTCTGAGCACCATGAAACCTGGTTTTACGCTGTGTGGAGCTGCAGTCCCTGTACCTTGTTGGGGTTGGCTCTCACCATTATGTGACATGCCCAGTGCCAAGCATTTCTGGAAGCGGCAGTACTGGCACTTGTTTCGGTTCTTTTTCTGGATCTTGCAGCTCCGCTCACACTTCTCATACTCCAGCTTCATGCGGATTGTGCGACGGAAGAACCCCTGAGGACAGTGCAGAAGGGAAGTGAAGCCATGACGAGGGAGTGGCTGAGAAGCACCCGCTGCCCACTGGATCATGCCAGGGGTCTGACTATGAATGAAGATGGATGTAAACATTCCTGACATTTGGAATAGGAGGAAATTTGGGAGCTGGGAAAAAGGGAAAAAGTAAACAACCCTAAAAATTTTGAAATAATGCCACATTTGTTTTATTTTTTAAATTACTATTATTATTATTTTTTTTTTTGAGACTAGGTCTCGCTATTTTTTGCCCATGAAACCGCAGGCTCATGTTGCCCGGGGTACCATGGACTCAAGCAATCCCCAGCCTCAGCTTCCCAGGTAGCTGGAATTACGGGCACACACCACCATGTCCAGCTATATTTTTTTGGAACTAGGTCTTACTACATGCCCCCAGCGGAACTCGAACCTTGATCCCTGGCCCTGGCTGCGGTTTCCTAGGCTGCTGCTTACAGGCATGCGCCACCATGCCTAGCGTACCACATTTATTTTAAAGACTCAAAGAAGTCTCAAAGCTTCTTTGGTGACATTAGACTGCATTGTGGTTAACCTGATTTAATTCATAAACATATCTGGTTCTGTGTATTTTCTAGGTAGTGCTTTAGCAAAATAGGTGAAATCTTGATGGGCAGGCAGCCAGGAAGGATCCAAAAGCATCAATGGAAAAAGAAATATAATGTTCCTACTTTCTCAAAGTGCCCCTTTTAGGCTTGCGTCACAGGAAGCCCTGACCACAGGACGGTTCAGTTTGACTGATCTATCTTGCCTTTTTGAGCCACAGGGGGTGCCAGCAGCCCAGAGAGTCCAGGGGAGTGATTGGGTCACCAAAGGTGGCCAGCAGAGGAGGCCTGATAAAAGAATCTCTCCTCTCCAGTAGGGCCCCGCCTCAAAGCCTGGGATGGGCACTGCTTTCTGGCAAGACACCTCATCATGTGATCATTTCACCAAATGTTGACCATGTGACCACAGTCCCTACAGCCAGCCACTGTTCCCCACCAATCCTACCTTACACCCCTCACATGCATGAACGCCATAGTGGAAGCCGGAGGCCTTGTCCCCGCACACACGACACTCCATGTTGAGGCTGCCACAAGATGCCCCATCGCAGCCCATCTGCAGCTGGTCCAGCAGTGAGGGTGGTGAGGAGCTCCGGGAGAGGTCTGTGGACATACAGCATGGGTGGCTTCACATTCTGCAAGGTCTGGGGTTCAGGGGAGCGACCAGAGCTCACGATTCTTAATCATGGCCCTGGGCTCAGTCATTTCAGAGCTATGTGGCCTTGGAGGATGGCAAAAAGTTTCCAAAGCATTTTCCCGGGACCTAACACAAGGCAGGTGCTCCAGTAGGAAAGTCAGAGCCTTCTACAGTGAAACTCACTAACTAGGAGGACAGGGTGTGTGTGTGTGGAGGTGGGTGGGGGAGGCAACATACAGAATCTCTTTAGATCGTCCTTCAGAAGTAGCTCTCATGGCAAGAAGCCTATGTGGGGCTGTGTGAAATGAGCTTTGTGGTGACTGCAGGGGTGCAGATCTCTGCAGTCACCCTTTTTTTTTTTTTTTTTTTTGAGACTAGGTCTCGCTATTTTTGCCTGTGGAACCACAGGCTCTCGTTGCCCAGAGTACCACAGACTCAAGCAATCCCCACCCTCAGCTTCCCAGGTAGCTGGGATGACAGGCGCGCGCCACCACACCCAGCTATTTTTTTGGAACTAGGTCTCGCTACGGGCCCCAGGCGGGACTCGAACCGCGATCTCTAGCCCCGGCCGCTTCATAGACTAAAGCTTACAAGCACAAGCCACCGTGCCCAGCCAGTCATCCTCTTCCTCCACCCTCTGGAAAACTTCTTGAGCAGACAGTGCATGAGTATCAGTCACGATGAATTCAGCATACTGAATTTCCCCAAGTTTTTTCTAATATACAGACACTTGAAGCAGGTATTGAGAACGTCAGCAAGGAAAGCAGTTGGTTATAGGTATATGTGCTGTCAGGTGACAGTAGGAACTGCTCAAGGAAGTCTCTTCTGAATCTACCTTGGGAACTCACACATCAGCTCTTTCCCTTGGGAAGAGGGGATCTGATTTAAGCCCCAATCCCGTGACTCCCAGCCCAGTGCCCACCATGCCAGATGCCAACCCATTATCTCTACTCTCTTCACTGACAACCAGGCCGCCTCCTTGGGTGCAGGGACCAAATCTATCGAGAGAATCAGTGCTCAGAGCAGAGAAGCACGTAGGGGGACCCCAGCCAGAACCCAGATTTAATGTTTTCCATACCTGCTTCTACTTCTCTATGGCATGGGTTACCCGGCAAGAGCTCTCCATTTTTCCACCATGCATCCCATCCCCCACGCCCACTAAAACAACACTCCTCTCATGCCTTCCTCCCACTCCCCCAAGTCTTAAGGAGTGACAGATCCCGTTCTGACCACAAGGACTAGGGCACAAACTCCAGACAAATGGCAGACCCAGCTGTCTACTTCCCTTTGGGCTGGTGAGGGGGGAGGAGAATCCTGTCCTGGGCCAATGCCTTAGCTCCTTCCTAACTAACACTCACTCCTGGGGGTACAGCCATGAGGGGCACAACTACCCCTCAGTTCATAGTCAGGGAGAATGGGCTCCTTTAACCTCCTGGGCAGTGTTGTGGGGGTTGCCTGCAGCCTGGGAGGGTAAAATTGCATCACTCTTCTCAACAGCCTTTGCTACCACCTGGCATAGCCTACTGTATGCCTGCCAGTGCCACTGGGATGGAAGAGCCACAGGGCCACTGGGGGCCACTGGGCGCTGCAGCTGGACGTGAGGCAGGCTCTCAGCGACTCTGAAATAAGCCATCCTTAAGCTGCCCGGGGGTACCAGCCTCAGCATCCACTGGCTGGGGGCAACCTTTACCAGTTTGGGAGAAAAGGAGGTAACTTATAAAAACCGCTGAGACCGGCACAGAAGTGGGCAGGGAGGGTTTCCGGCACTTCCTCCTCTTTGTGTGGTCTGCATGCATGTTCATAGGGCAGAGAGTGGCAATGCTGGCTGGGCAGGAGGCAGACAGGTGTAGGATTGTGAAGAAACCATGACCCTGGGAAGGCGTTCATTTCCTCTGGGTGCTGGGCTGAGGGTTTTGTACCACCTCCAGGCTGGTTTCTAGTATTCAGAAACAGCAGGCAGGGGGTTAAGAGCTCAACTCAGGAGTAATACAGCCAGAGTTCAAACTGGTGTCCTGGACTCAAAACTAGCCCTGCCCACTGTACAATGGAGAAGACAATAGTTTCTGTCTCAGAGGGTCATGGTGAGGAGAAAGGGGCTAATGTAAAGGTCTTAGAACATGGATGTGCTGTGTAAATACCAGTTGTTAGCATGGTTCTTATTAGAAAAGTGCAATGCTGCAGTTCTGGAGCTGTGTGTTCCACTCAGGGAGGGGCTTACCTCTACCTGCTGGTTTGTCTCTTCCCCCAGCCTTGCAGGAGGAGGGGTCTGTCTAAGCATGAAACCCAGAGCTCTCCTCCTCGAACCTCCCCCTAGTTTGCTGTTGATGCCCAGCTGAGGGGTGTTAGGAACTCTGGGAACCTGGAAGAAGCCACAATCCCTAAGCCTCACCAACCACCAAGGGGTCAGAGCTCTGGATTGTAAGGAGAGACCCAAGGTGAATATCTGATGACCCCCTGTCAGGAAGAGCTGTAAACAGGACCATGGGAAAACAGACCCAGGGCAGTGTGGGCTCCTGGAGGAAGAGTGGTGGTAATGTGTGGGTAGATTTTTTTTTTTTTTTGAGACTAGGTCTTGCTATTTTTTTGCCTGTGGAACCACAGGCTCTCGTTGCCCAGGGTACCACAGACTCAAGAAATCCCCAGCCTCAGCTTCCCAGGTAGCTGGGATGACAGGCGTGCACCACCACGCCCAGCTATTTTTTTTTTTTTTTGGAACTAGGTCTCGCTAAGGGCCCCAGGCGGGACTCGAACCGCGATCCCTAAGCCCCGGCCGCTTCATAGGCTGAAGCTTACAAGCACGAGCCACCGTGCCCGGCCTTGGGTAGATTTTTTTAAAGATAAAGTTTCTATTTCTTCCTGATTGAATACCTGGCTTTAGGGTTTATCCCGGAACTACCCTCATATCCTACCCCAAAGCAGAGACAAGCAGAAAGGGCCCCATTCCAGGAAACAGATTGTAAAGGTCCCATCACCTCCTTCACAATCTCCCTGGGACACTGAGGTTCCAAGAGGTACCACACCCCACCAGGAATGCCTGCTTCAGGGCTCCACACATAAGCTGGGTACAAGAGACACTGGGCTTCCCTGTTGGGGGGGCTGTCTGTCTGCACAGTCACTCTCCCCATCCAGCCCAGTCCAGTCCAGTCCTCTGAACCAGTCCTGCCACTGCTCTCAGGAAGTACACCTGCTTACCCGAGGATCATCATCCAGGCCCTGAGCCCTGCCACTTCAGTCACACCCCACTTCCAAACATTTCTGGAAGGTCCACCTTAACTACCAGTGGAAAGGAAGGACAAAGAACCAGCGTTTATCAGGTCCCTGAGTGACAAGCTTGTTAGTGTTTTTATGCTGGTGAATACCACTTCCCATCACAGACACACTGCCACTGAAGATGCAGAAACAGCTCAGTGGGGTTAAGGAATCTGCTCTTAATACATGATGGGACTGGGACTTGACCCTGACCTGACTGATCTATGTGTTTATACCAATACCTCTTTTTTAGAGCATGCCTACTGTGTGCTAGGCCCTCTACCTGATATCATTTATCTCACATGAACATCAAAACAACCCCTCCAGCAGTCTTCTTATCCTCATCTTATAAGTGAGGAAACTGAAACTCAGAAGAGTTGACAGTGGCTCTGATGGTTAATGTCATGTGCTGACTTGGCCAGGTCATGGTACTCACGGTACCCAGTTTTTAGTGTTCATACTAATCACACACTAGATGTTCCTGTAAAGATATTTTTCAGCTGTGATTAGCACTTAAATTATTATTCTGCATAATGTGAGAAAGTCAGTCAAAGGCCTTAAGAAAAAAAGAATGAGACCCCAGTAAGAAGAAGGAATTCCTCCCAGACTGCCTTTGACCTTGAGCTGCAACATTAACTCCCCTGGTCGGCTGCCTTCTGGCCTATCCTGCAGAACTAACTCTCCAGCCCTCATAATTATGGTAAACCAACACTCCAAAGTTTTCTCTATACACACACCTCCTTGCTGTGTTTCTCTAGAGAACCTAGAACAGTGGCAGAGAGAGAATTATAAGCTAGAACTACCCTAGGGTCAAGCTGTTACCCGCTGATACCCACTGTACCCTACATGTGCACTATCACCAATCAGTTATGAAAAATGAGACATGATGACTGCTGAGGCTGACACATGCCATTACTTGAGAGTCTGGGCTCAGACACTGCCCTACCACAGAGTAGAGGGACCGCTGGACTATCTTTCATTACAAGTCTAGCGAAGAGACACCACTACCCTGTTCACACACACATTCCTGCACACCTGTCACTGGAGACACCCAGCTGTTGGGCTGGTGAGCATGCCCCGCCCCATCTATCTACTTTGCAAACAGCTTCTGAAGTCACAACCAATTCCTCAGGATCTGGAGGTGGGTCGCCAAGCAGCCTCATCACTTCTGCTGTTTCACTTGTCTGGCTCTTCAGGGCAGGTACTCGCCTTGTTCACTACTGAATGGTCAGTCCACCACCAAGCTTGCTGAGTAAGAAGACGTGCCCAGGCCAGGAGGAAGAACATTTAATCTTTGCCAACCCCATGTGAAGACCCTTGGCCTCTTTTCTGGGCCTCTTGGTCTGTGACTGGGATGTTTGCCATTGAAGTAAGGGAAGACAGAAGTGGGGTTTTCTTTTCTTTTTTTTAAGAGGCCAGGTCTCTCTATGTTGCCTGGGGTAGTCCTGAACCCACAGACTCAAGTGATCCCTAGCCACAGCCTTCCAGGTAGCTGGGATTACAGATGTGCACCACCACACCTGGCTATTTTTTTTGAGACTAGGTCTCACTATGTTGCCTTGGGTAGTCTCGAACCTGTGAACTCATGTGATTCCTAGCCTCAGTCTCCCAAGATTGGGATTATAATAGAAGTGGGGTATTAAAACTGGTTCTCTTCCTCTACCCTGCTAGGAGGCCTGGGGCAAGCTGCTTCCTTGCTGGATGCTAATGGTAGAGTCTGTCCTTCCTGTCCCGTGGGAATGAGTAGGAGCTGCCTGGCACCCAGATAGAGGGGATGGATGGCTCTCCCCTCACCTTACTCTAGCATGCACTCTGAAGAGGAGAACCTCTGTAGAACTCCAGAACTGGCTTTTCAGGGTCAAAGCAGCATGGTTCACAGACATCACCAAGGTGTCTGTCCTGCCTCCACAGGCCCACACTGCCATAATGACCTCAGTTACCCCACCCAGAACCCACAGGGTGGGCCTGCTCTGCTCAAATCAGCACCTGCAGCCAGCTGAGACTAGCAGCCAGGCGCCCTCCCAGCAGCAAAGCCATTCATGAATTTCCTTGGAGAGAAGGAAGCAGGATCAGGTAGATGTGCTGGCACTTAAGGGAAGAGAGTAGGGGGGATAGGGCAATGATCAGGGATGGCCAGGGGCTGAGTAGATTCTGGGTGCTCTCAAGGTGAACATAACATCATGCTGATGATGAGCAGTTACACGGTACCAAGGAAAAATGCCTAGAGTGCTACTAACAGTGGGCAAATAAAAGGGAACCAACAAGTAGATAAGAGAAGCCAAAAGCTGTCTGGATGCACCAAAGTCATAATAATTACAGTCACTCATTATGTAATCAATGTGAGCTATAAGGCAACTGGAAGATGTGCAGTCAGCACCAGATCAATAGGGCTGTGAGCACAGCCATTGCAGGTAATGGGGGGGGCTGCACGGACCCCTATGATGGTCCTAGTGGGAGTGATGTGACACACTACAAATGCCTGCTCATTAAATTCTCACAAAAGCCCATATCCACATTTGCTACGGCTCCTGGATGTTTCACAGGAAAAAGTGGTTTGACCTGCCCAAGGTCCTGCAGAGGAAGGAGCAGTGGAGCAGGGGTGAACCTAAGCTGACCGGTTGCAGTGCTGAGCCAGTTGGCCCCTCTGTGGCCCGTGATGCTCTTTGCAAAAGCCAGGTTCCTGTCCAGCTCACCTGGAGTCTCCTCACCTGTATAGCTGCTAGAAGGAAGCGAGCACTCTGGTCCCCCATTGAGCTCTGGGGCTCCTTCTGCCTCAGCCACTTCCTCTTTCTCCTCCTCTTCCCGGACCTCAGGGGCTTCCTCCGGTGGCTGCTCCATGGCTGATTTCCCCTCGGCACCACGCCTGCAGGCCCGGTCATAGCTCTGGCATCATCTGGGTCTGAACGCAGACGAACCTCTACAGGGCAGTTCCTGTCAGCCTGGGCAAAGGAGAGACAGAAAAAGGTTGGGGGTGGCTGTGAAGAGAATGAGAGGGTGATGGGGTTGGGGCATACTCAAGGACTGCCACCTGAGGGTACATCATGGGGAGGGTTCCTCTGCTCCTGCACTTTCAGAGCAGGAAAGTCTCAACCCTGCGGTGATACAATGGTCTCTGCTCCTTGTGCCACACGTGTCTTCCTTGCCCATTCTCTGACCACCTGGCTCTTATAGCAGGTTTCTGGGGTTGAGGGCAGTCTCTATTAACTGGAGAGGTGTGCCACCACTGTGCCGCAATTCCCTACCCTTCCAGCCTCCTGAGTCTACAGGAGCCACATCAGAATGACCTGGGGGCTTTTTTTCAAATTTTCTAGCCTTATCTCACCCCCTCCCCCTTCCCAGGAGGCAGTGTCACCTCTGGGAAGGCCAGGGGCTGAGGAGTAGATTCTGGAGGGGGAAGGGAGAGGCACTCTGTCCTGGAATCCTAGGGAAGGTTACTGCATGGTGGCCTCAGCCCACGTCACCTAGGAAGAGGCAGTTCTTTTTTTTTTTTTTTTTTTTTTTGGAGACTAGGTCTTGCTATTTTTGCCTGTGGAACCGCAGGCTCTCGTTGCCCGGGGTACCACAGACTCAAGCAATCCCCAGCCTCAGCTTCCCAGGTAGCTGGGATGACAGGCGCGCGCCACCACGCCCAGCTATTTTTTTGGGACTAGGTCTCACTATGGGCCCCAGGCGGGACTCGAACCGCGATCCCTGGCCCCGGCGCTTCATAGGCTGAAGCTTATAAGCACGAGCCACCGTGCCCGGCCTGGAAGAGGCAGTTCTAATGCTCAGCTGGTAAAATACTGTTCCCAAGTGCCATAGTGGGAGGTAGTAAGATCATGAAGGAAGGGAGACGGGAGTGTATTCTAACCAGGGGAGATGGCATGGAACTCATCTATGGGACACAGCACAAGTAAAGACTCAGAGTAGCACAGTGGGTAGTGGTGAGAAGTCCTGTTGGTTGGGAAGAGGGGTCCTGCAGGAGGGATGTCCTGGAAGGTATGCTGCAGTCAGTGTACTTGCACTGCCCTGGGAGTGAGATGGACCTCTGTCCCAAGTTGGCAGTGCAGGTATGGAAAAACTGGGGGCAGAAAAGAACCACCTGAGGATGATTTAAACATCTGCACGATACCTTCTCCTGGATGGCTTTCTGGAGGCACAAGCTCAAGCTACTCACAGAGAACTTACCATCTTCTCCCCCCCCAAATCTGCTCTTCCTCTGGTAATCCCTATGTTAGTGACCCAAATACCCATCTATCACCTTATCAAAGTCAGAAGGTGGAGTTATCTGAGACTCCTTTCTCTTACACTGCACACTAGCAGTACAGTGGAATTACTGGGAAGTTTTTAAAAATGTACGTCTGGGTCCCTCACCAGAGATTCTCATTTGACTGGTCTGGGGAATACCTTGGACAACAGGAACTTTATTTTAAACTCCCTGGTGACTGTAATGAACAATCAAGCTTGTCTCAAATCAAGCTTGAGAACCACTCCCTGCAGCAAAGTAACTGCCAACTGATTGTAAACTGTCCCAGCCAATTAGTTATTTTTTCCTATCAGGCCTTCATTTTCCCTTGTCTGGACGGACATTACAACCTCTTAGCTGGTCTCCTAAAGGCAGTTCACAAATTCAGCCCTAGAGCTGGGAGTTGGGAACCTACAGGTATGAGGAATAGGAAGGGATTCCATTCACCAAGAGAGAGGATGAGGCACCAGAGCAGACAATCAAGTGGTGACCAGAGACAGGAGAGACTCAGGACCACTGGACATCTCAGAGCGAAGGAGAGGGCTGTTGCTGGAACATGGGGTGAACTGTCTTATATGGTACAGAGTTTAAGGGGTGATAAACTGACACATGGCACCGGATTCGGTCCCTAATGACCTGTGAGTTCTGGAGAAAAGGCTGGGAGGAAACTTGGACTCTTCTTTTTGTAGCTGGAATTACAGGTGCGCGCCACCACGCTCAGCAATTGTTTTGGAACTAGGTCTCACTATGGGCCCCAGGCGGGACTTGAACCACGAACCCCAGCCCCGGCCACTTCATAGGCTGAAGCTTACAGGTATGAGCCACCATGCCCGGCCCGAAACTTGGATTCTTATGAATATGCAGTAATGAGGAAGCTAGGACTAATTTTTTGGTAGTTTTGTCAAGGAAATAAACGTATGACAGTTTGAGGAAGTAACAACACCATGGAGAAGTTTCCTGGAATAAAGAAAACCTGAGTGAGTTCTGGGTAGAGGGGAGGTCTGAGGAGAAGTCTAAAAGTTCAAGGGGGAACCAGGGCCAAGTGACTGATAGGAGGAGAAAAGTTCAAGGGCACTGGAAGAGAAAAAGACAGTAAGTTTCACAGTAGTATGGGTAGTATGGTAGCTTACACAGGTGGTTTTTTAGTTAACAGAATAGTAAGGGTGGCTATCTAAAGACAGCTTTTGAAAAAAGGCAGATGCTCCAGATAGAGGTACTTTGGTAAATAAGAGAGGGAATAAACTGGAAAGGAGTAAAATGAATTAAAACAAAGTTATACTAATTATAGCAGTGTGTTACTATCACAGTTAAAGGAATACAGAGTTTATAAATAAATGTAAACATAAAGGCAGCACTTTAAAGGCAAAAGATGGTTTCTTCAATAAATGGTATGGGATAACTGGGTAGTCATCTGGAAAAAACAAGATGGACTCCTACTTCACAACTTATTCCAAGATAACAAATGTGGGGAAATATCTGCAACTCAGACAAAAGACTAATTTCCCTAAAACATTTCCTAAAAATTAATAAAAGACCAGAAATTCAAGAGAAAAGCCAGCACAAAATATTGAAAATGTATATAGAAAATATAAATACAGATGGGGGAGGGGAAGGGAAATTAAAAAATATATAAATACAGAAAATTTGTCTCAAACACAAAAAGATGTTCAGCATCATAGAGAGGCAAGTTAAAACAATACTGAAAAGTATTTTTTTTTTGAGACTAGGTCTCGCTATTTTTGCCCGTGGAACCGCAGGCTCTTGTTGCCCGGGGTACCACAGACTCAAACAATCCCCAACCTCAGCTTCCCAGGTAGCTGGGATGACAGGCGTACGCCACCACGCCCAGCTATTTTTTTGGAACTAGGTCTCGCTACGGACCCCAGGTGGGACTCGAACCACGATCCCTAGCCCCGGCCGCTTCATAGGCTGAAGCTTACAAGCACGAGCCACCGTGCCCGGCTGAAAAGTATTTTTTAAAATCAGATTAAAACTAATGCTAACATGCTATTATTAAGCAAAGGAGAAACATAATTTCACACATCCCTGGTAGAAAGGCAAACTGGACAACATCTAAAGAGAATAATTTGCTATGGTTATCTATACCACAGGTTTATGTTCCCTTTGACCCATGAATACCACTTGTCAGTTGTATCCTACAGCTTTACTTCCACTTGTTAAATAACATAACATAATAGTACAAGATTATTCATTCTAGTATTAACTAGTAAGAGATGGACAAGAAGTCAAATGTCCACTGAGGATTTATTAAGTAAATTATGGTATTGTCACAGTGGAGTCCTTCTAGAAGCTGAGATTGAGTGAAAAAAAAAAAAAAAAAAAAAAGCCTGCTACTATTTCTGTTGACAGGCCTGGGACTCCCAAAGAGAAAAGTCTTGAAACCATGAGAAGAAGAAATCTACTAAGGTACAAGTATTACAGGTCGAGTCTAGTGAGACCACCCAGTGGTGTGGCTCCTGGAAAGGCCAACTGTTGAGTGTTCAATCTGAGATCTCCTATGGAAAGCTCCAACAAATCCAACAGAAATCCTATTTGGTTATTCTGTCCTATGAGTTCATGCAAAAACAGACCAAAGAGATTGGAACTAGATTTTGTTGACAAATGCATGTTGCTTGGCTAGTTGGTAGAACTGGGATGAAGGTGAAGCGAAACTGATTTTAATAACGATAGCTTCTCCTAGACATTTTTGAGATTTTTTTTTCTTGGTTTAGGCTATTTTCTGGAAATGGAGGACACTGCCTCGTGACTGATTGTTATTTCCTCTGAATACACTGCAACTGTGGGGAAAACTGGCTACTGAGGCCGCACTCCAGCATCCAGACATCTGACTCTCACCACCATAAAAACGGTGACAAAAATTGAAAGTGGGACAATTATAAAAGGAACTATGAGGAGCAAACTCAGGGTCAGTGGATGGTGTTTGCTGTCAACTCCACAGAGCTTTCTAAGCTCCACCCCCTGAGTGGGTACTGGTGGAAAACAGGAGCAGAACTGAGGCTTTTTGGACAATTAAGCTGCTGAGGCTTTGGGCAGTTTTATAGCTGGGGCTTCCATGTAACCCACTATGAAATATGTGGAGAAACTGTCAGCTTCTCCAAGGCTTCAGCTTGGATTTTGATTTTGTCTGCTCAGTAGATGCTACGTGGAGTAGGACAGAGAGCATCTGTCACAAGCCAATCTGTAAATGCTCTTTCTCTTTCTTACCTCTTCCTTCTCTTGTGTAAATATATCCTGTTATTATTGTTCCTTCCATGTGTCTGTTTTTCATATTCTTAAGTGCACAACTGAAGACCCACCAGTTGCATAAACCCAGTTCCCCTGGGTTTGCTCTGTTTCAGTATGAAAGCACTACGAATTTATAGAGCCACAAACAAGATGACCTTCTGGACTGATATGAAAGTATTTCTGAGATTAAGAGTAATGTGCAGAATGAAGAGCTCACTGAGTACTGCAAGTTGCATCTGCTTGTCTATGTGTGAGCTAACTTGGAAGGCTTTACAAGATCTGCTTTTGGAGGATGGGGGCATGACTGTCATAGTCACTGATGGGAGAGAGTTTTCACTGGTACCTTTTGTAACTTTTAAACTTCAAATTACAAGGAAAACTTACAATATAGAAGATAAAAAGGTGAGTTTAATGTTAAATGTGTAATTTTCAAGTATAGCTGAATGGGAAAACTTAGGTCAGGTCATGTAAAACTCTAGCTTTATTGATTGAGAAAGTCACAGATGGGAGACTATGGAGATATAACAACTAAATACAATGTAGGATGCTGGACTGGATCCTGGAACAGAAAGTGGACAGAAATGGGAAAACTTAGAAGTTCTGGATGAAGTCTGCTTAGTTTACTTTTAATAGTATGCTACCAATATTTGTTTCTTAGTGTGGCAAGAGTATGATGGTTATGTTAAAATGTTAACATTAGGAGAGCCGGGCACGGTGGCTCGTGCCTGTAAGCTTCAGCCTATGAAGCGGCTGGGGCTAGGGATCGCAGTTCAAGTCCCACTCAGGACAATACAGTAAGACCTAGTCCCAAAAAATAGCTGAGCATGGTGGCATGTGCCTGTAATCCCAGCTACCTGGAAGCTGAGGCTGGGGATTGCTTGAGTCTGTGGTACCCCGGGCAACGTAAGCCTGCAGTTCCATGGGCAAATAGAGAGACCTAGTCTCAAAAAAAAAAAAAGCTAACATTAGGGGAAGTTGGGGAAAGGATACATGGGAATTCTGTATGGACTTTGCACTATTTCTGTAATTCTAGACTTTTTTCAAAATAGTTTTAAAACACACACACAAAAATTGACTTTCTGGCTTCTCTCGAAAATGAGGCAGACCTGGTTACTGGGCTCCTGAATGCCACTGGTACCCACTTGAGGAGTTGAGTTGCCCCATTAGCTGGGCACACACTCACCACTGGCACTGTCCACTGCTCCTCACTGTTACTCCCTGGGCCTCTTCACTTATTCACATGCAGGAGTTGTCCCTGCTTGCAGGGATCTGAGTGTGGTTAACACAAACCAATTTTTCCAGAATCAATCCCTGATCATCCCTGAATATTTTGTTAGTTAGTTAGTATTTATTGATTGATTGAGACCGGGTCTCGCTAATTTTGTCCGTGGAACCGCAGGCTCACATTGCCTGGGGTACTACAGACTCAAGCAATCCCCAGCCTCAGCTTCCCAGGTAGCTGGGATTACAGGTGCGCGCCACCATACCCAGCTATATTTTTTTGGGACTAGGTCTTGCTACATGCCCCTGGTGGGACTCAAACCACGATCCCCGGCCGCGGCTTCCTAGACTGCCACTTACAGGCATGCGTCACCATGCCCGGCCATCCCTGAATGTTAAACTTGGGAGTGACCAGATCTAGAGCAAGGGAGAAATGGTAAGAGGTGAAATTCTGGCTTTGTGATTCTGTTGAACAAGGAGCAGCCTGGGGGCAGTTGTGTGTGTGTGGGCAGATGCTCAGTGCTTGCTTGCCAGAGAGGGGAGGGGGAGGGAAAGAGGGAGAGGGAGAAAGGGGGAGAAAGGGAAGAGAAGAGGAAGAGGGTGGGAGAGAGAGAGAGAGAGGGAGAAAGAGAGAACGCGCACACGATTCCCTGGTCTCCATCCAATCCCAGTCTCCTTTTTTACCCATAGCAATTTTCTTTGTATTAGTTACATACATAGCTAAAAACTCCATATCCCAAACTCATTTGCAGTGTTCAAGTGGCACAGTCCTGATGAACAATAGGTAAAAAGAAATCTATGTGGAGCAGTTTCTTAAAATACTCTTCCAATAAAGAAACAATTTTTCCCCTCCCCATTTTCCTGCCTAAAATACGAATGCTATGGCTGGAGGTGTAAATGCTACCTTCTGAGCATGAGTAAACAGGTGGGGGACAGGTAGACAGGAGCCTGGGTGCTATGGTTCCACAAAGCTAGTTAATGGACAAGCACGGGATTGCCCAAATGATTTACTTGGTAGGTGAAAAAATTAAAGGCTTCTTTTATAAGGCAGTTTATCAAATTTCAGTTGCATGTAGTGAAGACAAGCCTAAGTGAGGTAGGACGTTTAGGTCAAGAGAGCAGAGGTATTTGTGGGAAGAGAGCTGATGACCACCAACACTCTGTGAGTGTGACATGTACTAAAAACTAGTAGTTTAATATCAAAATGAATAATCATTAGGCTTATTATTAAATAATTTATTGACAAAATTAATACTAATAAATCATCAAATAACAAGGACCAGAATATTGACTCTTCATGTGCCACAGGAGGCAGGGGCAGCTGAGGCAAGAGAGACCCCCAAGCAGACCTATGTCAGAAGGGACCCCCAGGAGCTTCTAAGGAGCAACACTGGGAGGACAGTAGTGTGAAGGTAGGAGGGGCAGATGATGTAACCTCTGAGAGCCACAAGCACACTGGCACTGACCACAGGTTTAGTGGGATGAAGAGGATTAAAATCTTTTTGGGTCCATATAGCTTGGGTGTTGGTGGATACAGGGTGAAATCCTCTCACCTCTGTGCAGATGATGAGAGCCAGGGAGAGGGGAGCAAAAGGATTTGGGTTCTCCTTATCCCCCCTCCCCCACCTCCCACCTCTCACCTTAGCATGTAAAAACGAAGAGGAAAAACTACAACACTGTCATGAACTAGTCAATAATACATTTTCTCACATATCTACCCTGGGGAGATGGGAGAGTTCATTGTCAGGATTGAATTGTATGTGGGGGTAGGAACTGAGTAAGCACCTGCCTATTCAACTCAGGTGGTCTGCTCAGTCCTCACAAGACCCACTCTTCCCCATAAGGGGCTGGGCATGGTGACACATGCCTGTAAGTGGCAGTCTAGGAAGCTGCGGCCGGGGCCAGGGATTGCGGTTCAAGTCCCGCCGGGGGGCATATAGGTAGTGAGTGAGACCTAGTCCCAAAAAAATAGCTGGGCATGATAGCGCGTGACTATAATCCCAGCTACCTGGGAAGCTGAGGCTGGGGATTGCTTGAGTCTGTAGTACCTCAGGCAACGTGAGCCTGCGGTTCCACAGGCAAGAACAGTGAGACCCAGTCTCCCCCCCCCAAAAAAAAAAAAAAGAGACTAGGTCTCGCTATGTTACCCGGGGTAGTCTTGAACCCGCAGATTCAAGCAATTCCTAGCCTCAGCCTCCCAGGGCTGGGATTAATGGCACGTGCCACAAGGGGAGCCTTGTGAGCAACCTTGGCAGATGAAGAAAGTGATAACAAGCACTGGCCCAGAAGTTTTCTTCCCTGGAGAACATGTCTGAGAATGAAGTTGAAAATCCTGGGAAACAAGAGGTTCTAATACTGGTCAAGCTTCCAACAAGCTATGGGCACTGGGCCACCTTCCACACTTGCCCCCACCCCTGAGCCTCAGGTTCTACTTCCACACATCAGCTAATAGGTTATTTTACAATGGGAGAATGGGTCTCAATTTCTGGGGGTGCATGTGGTTGCCTCTTGGTATCAGAGGCTCTTTTGGGCTCTGGCTAGTTGCAGATTTGGGGTTAGAATTCCAGAAGGACATCCCTCCAGCCTAAAGATGTCTCTTCTGGTTATGACCTCTTATGGACCCCAGCTAAAGAAGGGTGTGGTACAGAGCGGAGCTACAATTTGGTTGCTCTAAAATCCAGACATACCTCTTGGGCTCTCAGATCTAGATGGAACTTCTATGCTGCAGCCCATACCCACATTCTGCTTAAGTCGTTCGTTTTCATCAGCCCTGACTCCCACCCAAGCTGAGGTTTGCCCATCGACTCAGCAGTCATGGCTGTCCCCACTCCATCACTGTTCTCAAGAGGTTTAGTAATGGGCCTAGACCCACAGATTGGATTTTTCCAAGCAGCTACCACCCCAATCCACTACATCCCTGCAATGGGACTTTCTCCTTTTCCTCTCTTCAGCCCTGACACTAAAAACAGCACACCCTGGCATTAAGTTTAACTTTTACACGGCAGAGACACCCTAGTTTTTGCTGTCTTTCCCTTCATGTGCCTCCCCTTCTTCTTGCTGCCCCAAAGCCAGAACCTTTGATTATGTCATAGCTCTGACCCCATTTAGAGGTTGGGGCTATCCTCAGACAGGACAAGGGAGGCTACTATGGTATTCCCTGAGAGAAACTGTAGAGCCTTTAGCAAAGAATTTTTTAAAAAACAAGTGCCTAGATTGTTCCAGTTCTGGGCATGGACATGTGTATGGTGTGTGCACAGGTGCATATAAACCTGCATCACCTGTGTGGCCCAGGGTTCCCATTCCAGTGTCCACTCTCCTGCCCCAAGAAGAACTCAGGCCTTTGAGGAGCTGAGGTATGGGGTGTGTGTGTGTGTGTCTCTGTGTGTGTGTGTGCACAACTCCATCCAATTCCCACTGGACAGGGGGTTTCATGGGCAAAGGAGCTCAAACAGAATGAGCAGAGCTTGAGAGGCCAGAGCCATCAGGGCCTAATCTTGCTCATCAAATCTAATCATCCTCAGGAAACAGTGATGGCAGACAGGCTGTGTGCTGAGGGGGTCAGTCAGTGTTTGGGGACCCCATTACCACATGGTAAGACTGATGAATCCCATTCCCTCCTTCCCACTGCAACCCTAAACCAGGCCCTGCAGATCAGTGATTACTGTACCCAATGGCAATGTCTGTTAACTGGTTTAGCCTCAACATGCTACAAGTTTCCTAGATGTCCCTTGCTGAGCTAGGGTCCCAATACCCAACACAGTACTCAGCATTTAGTGAGTGCTCAATACATACTGGTTGATTTAGTGAACAGATGGACTAAAAACAAACCACAGTCACACTACAAAAGTTATACCATTTGTCATGTATCCATTTTCATGGGTTACCTCTAGGTGTGCAACACTCCATGAACATTCATTCCCTGGCTCTGTATCAGGCCTGGGTTCAAATTTTAACACTGCCTACTTCCTTCTCTGTGACTTGGAAAAGATGCTAACTTCAGTCTTTACATCCTAAAGCTGGATATTACCACTTAAACTAGCAGCCATCATGATTAAATAACTGCACAACTGCTTAATAGAGCTGAGCATATACTAAGTGTTCAACACACTGGAACTGTAGCTGCTATTATCATCTCTTGTGAGTCATCTTAGGTGATTCTATGGAGCAAGTGAAATTCTATATCCAGAAATATGCTAGTCTACTAGAATTCCAGGGAGGTAAACAAACAGAATTCCTGGTTTTCTGCCTTATATAATTATATGTGAGAAGAGAGACTAACAGGGAATGTGCACCACAGTTCAGAGATGAGCTCAAACCCTCTTTCACGAGCCCCTACCCCTCACCCCAGTTGACCCTGTTGCTGTCATTTCCTCCTTCCCCCCACTGCAGGTGGATGAAAGTCAGCAGCTTCCAGATAAAGGGCAGAGGTTGCCTCATGTCCTCGGCAAGTGCTTTTAGGATTAGCCACAAGAGACCATGGGAGAATGCGGTTGGCTGATTTTCTCCCGAATTTTCTTATCAATCATTAATCTGGGTTCTGACCCAGTGCCCTGGTTTTCCAGGTCAGTAACTCCACGGTACTTTTCGCTCCCCATTTGCTAATTCGGATCACCCGATGCTCCTCTGAGCATATGAGAGTCCTGTTGTGACCTTCTTGCTGGTATGGACTCACCCAAGCAGGTTACAAGAAGGCAAGCCCCAGGAGTTGCCTGGGGCCTGGATTTGATCAGAGAGTTCTGGAGGCAGAGAAGACAGCCTAGAGGTCATGTACTTTTCACATTTTATACAATTCTTCCCTAAACTCCATGGAATGGAGTGAAATAAAACTAGAAGTCCAACAAAGAGACCCATGAAGGGAGTGTTCTTCGCCAGAGAGCAGCACAAGGGCCTTATGTGCAGGCTGTGCCACCTGCAGCAGGTGAGAGGCAGAGCGTCCCACTTTCCTGCTGTGGCTGACCTCTGATTAAGACTGAGGAGTATATCCTCAGTAACTTTTGTATCTCCTCTAAGACTGAGGAGATACTAAAAAATCTACAGTTTTCACAACAACAGCATCTAAGTGATGTCAAAATATGTACACAATACATGGAAATAAATCTGGAAAGACGCAGCAAAATAATAATGGTATATATATGTGTATATATATACACACATATTTCTTTTTTTTTTTTAGAGACTAGGTCTTGCTATGTTGCCTGGGGTAGTTTTGAATTCACAGCCTCAAGTGATTCCTAGCCTCAACCTCCCAGGTAATTAATGGTATATTTTGTAAGGGTAAAGTTCCTAATTCTATTTTTCTGTGTTCTCCATATGCTTTACTGAGAATGGGATACTTTTATTATGAGGGGTGAGAGGGAGATGTTCTAAGCAGTGTTTGAACAAAAACTGATTAAAATGCTGAAACATACTGATAAGGTAAGAAGAGAAAGACCTTCCAGAAGGAACCCAGAGGACCCCTCACTGCTCAGAGAAGGCTTCTGAGGTAAGGCTGGCTGTGCTGGCTGGCAAAGGGCTGCGCCAATGTTCCTCTCCAGAGCTCTTATCCTCTGAAGACCTCAGGAGCTATGGCAGTGATGCTGTCAACACCCCTTCACTCTTGTGCTCCTTGTCAGCTGCTGCCGGTGGCTTTCATTCACTCATTCAACAGTATCTGTCAAGTACCTACCATCATGTGTCAGGTTACGTTAGTTTAATATCCAAGACAAATATGCAACTATGAAAGACAACCAGGGCCTGAAGGACAGACACCAAGTGCAGATAGAGCATATTCAGAAATGCTAGCCGAGTTAGTGTGGGTACTCAGCGGGCATTACTGACGACCTGGCCTTTGACTTGAGAGGCCTTTTAGCAGGGTTACAGTGAAAGAGGAACAGAGATGTATGTGAGAAGGTCCCACAAAGGGAGAAGAATAGCATGATCCCTCAGGAAGGAAAGGAGCTTGTGGCTGGCATGCCTAAAGTGCAGGGGAGGCTGTTCCAGCTGAAGCGAGAGATCACTTAGGGTCTCAAAGGGTAAGTTAAGGATGTAGGTGTTTATTTGAAGATCAGCAGAGAGCCAAGGGGGATTATAAAGAAGCTGGATAGGGTCAGAGATGCATTTAAAGAATCTCTGGGGACCAGGCATGGTAGTGCATGCCTTTAATCCCAGACTAAGAAGGGATGCTGAGGCTAGGAATTGCTGGAATCCGCGGGTTTGAGACCCACGCCAGGCAACATAGCGAGAACTAGTCTCAAAAAAATGGCTGGGCATGGTGACACACGCCTGTAATCCCATGCCTGTAATCTCAGCTGGGAGGCTGAGACTGGTGATTGCTTGAATCCGTGGGATCCCAGATCCAATCCAGGATCTGAACTACTAGATCTGATCCCGGACTGGGACTACCCCGGCAACACAGTGAGACTTAGTCTCAAAAAAAAAAAAAAAAAAAAAAAAGTCTCTGGTTGCTGTGGAGAAGAGACTAAAGATGACTTCCATTTGGGGTGTTGGGGGGAAGAAGGCCATTCACCAGAGCTCTGGAAAGCTGGATCTGGGAAGATCTGAGCTGAAGAGCTGAGGGTTGAGGCCCTTGCAGAGTTGAGTGCTTCTCCTGTTACACCAGATGTGCCCTCACTGAGTAAAATGCCAGGGCAGGAGATGCTCTCCGAGGTCCTTGCCTGCTCTCCAGCCCCCCAGCATTATCTGGTGAGTGTTTGCAGCTCGGAAACACACACATATCTGGCAAGAGTCCTGGCACTCCTTTGGCAGGAAGCTAACTGACTCAAGCAGTCACATTACTGAACTGGACATCTCTATTCAAGTCCCTCAACTATGACACAGCTCCTGTAACAAGCACAGCAACATGGAGATCAGTGGTCCTGCTCTAGGAGCTATGTGGTTCCAAGGCATGGACCAGAAAGCACTACTCATACCCCTTTAAAACTAGGCCTAGGACTGGCACAGTATTTTAAAGTTCTGGAAATTTAATCTGCTGAATTCACACTGATCCTCAAGTCTTAGGGTGAGTGGCTCATAAGTTAATGGCTCAATAAATATTTCTTGAGTAAATAAATATTCTATAATTTTTAAAAGTTTCCATTTATGGTCCTAAGCCTGAAACAACCCTGTAGATCACTGTCCTTCGGCTTCAGTTTTCTAGGTGCCTAGCTGTGGTCTGAGTCAGCTCTTTAGTTGATCTGCCAGGGGACCTTGGGGAAGGTAGTCCATTTTCCTAGGTTTTGTTTTCCCTGTGGGGAATTTTGGGTATTTCCATGCCCCTTTTAATTCTAAAAGTCTTTCACTGGCAAGGCCCCAAGTGTAGTACTCAATGGAAAGAGGCCTAGGTCTCTCACAGGCCTCAGCTCCTCTCAGAGTAGACAGGGTAGGGAGGTGGTAACAAATCCTTAGGTGTTCAGTGTTCATACTCAAGTCAGGGTGGGAGGAAAGACCAGTACCTAGAACTACTACAGAGAAGGCTCCCTTCACATGGTGACAGGGAGAGGAGGAAATGACCTTTGTTGGAGCCTCAGGGAAGGTTCAAGGTCAAAGAAAGCTAGGTCATCCTGAAATGATCTTAAAAGTAAAATATACTCTTTAGAGAAAACAATTTCACGGAAAAATAAAATCAAAGCATAGGCAGATTACTTTTTTTTTATAAACTGAGTGGTGGAGTGTTCTATGCAGGGGATTCATGCAGGATTCATATAAATTGAGAGAGGGAGTGAAGAGATACACTAGCAGGCCAGCCTGGTGAGG
Source organism: Uropsilus gracilis (assembly GCA_004024945.1). Classification (NCBI taxonomy): domain Eukaryota; kingdom Metazoa; phylum Chordata; class Mammalia; order Eulipotyphla; family Talpidae; genus Uropsilus; species Uropsilus gracilis. The sequence continues at coordinate 40,909 of PVHY01010890.1, forward strand.
AGGAGGGAAGGCTGAGGAAGCCAGTCAGAGCCAAAGGTATGTGGAAAACTTCTTTTGACTCTGTGTGGAGTAAGAACCAAACAGTCCATAGTGCTTTTATGTGTCAGGCCATATTTTAAGTGCTCTATATAGGTTGGTAAACACTCAGACTTCATAAACGGGGACTAAGAAGTATGTACTATTGGCCAGGCATGGTGGCTCATGCCTGTAAGCTTCAGCCTATGAAGCGGTCGGGGCTAGGGATCGCGGTTCGAGTCCTGCTCGGGGCAACACAGCGAGACCTAGTCCCAAAAAATAGCTGGGGGTGGTGGCGCATGCCTGTAATCCCAGCTACCTGGGAAGCTGAGGCTGGGGATTGCTTGAGTCTGTGGTACCCCGGGCAATGAGAGCCTGCGGTTCCACGGGCAAAAATAGCAAAACCTAATCTCAAAAAAAAAAAAAAAAAAAAGTATGTACTACAGGCCCTCCCTCCCTAAAATAAGAAAAGAAGGAGACAGAGGAGGGAGGAGGAACAATCCCGGAACTTCCAGGAACCCTGAAGGCAGCCTGCCTTCACCTTCAGGGCGGCAGTGCTCAATCACTCCTCTCTATAGCTTCTAGCTCCCATTTCTATTTTTTTTTTTTTTCTTAAATCCAGGAACATTTTAGTATGGTTGTTTTTTCCCCTGTTGAACAAGCTACAATAAATCTGTTTGATCTAGCCTTTCTAGTATCTTTGAAGTCTGGTATTCATTCCACAGTCATCTAGGCTCCGATCTTCTTGGCTGTGAGCAACCCTTGGGTTCTGATAGATGTGCTGCACTTGCTTTTGGCATCTACACAACAATCCATCCCCAAAGCACAGCTTTCCAGGTCTCTGACACATACACCTGACTTCTTCTCTTTCAAAATGTGGTTCAGAACACTTCCAGACCTTCCTTGGGTCCTATTCTGATCAGCAGAATGTTAATTATTTCACCTAAATGCTTCTTTCCTAGAAGGTCGATATCCTGGTGAGTGGACACCCTGCAACAAGCTCAGTTTTAGTCCTATCCTGCCTGACTTTGGGTCACCGGCCTATATTTTCTTCCTCTCCAAAGCTATTCTGTCCAGGTGAAATCTCTTGGGGACTGCAGCATCAGTCACTTCAGTTTCGTGACCCCTCCTCTTCCTTAGTGTATCAAGCTGACTTAGCATATGGCTCCTAGCACATTTAATGACCTGAGTTAAGCTAAAGTGTTAGAATGGTAGTACTTTAAATCTGAGGAGCACATGGTTTCCTTTCTCTCCTGAGATGCTCTTCCCTGGGAACTGTCCATTAACCTTTGGATAATTCAACAAATGACAGTGAGCACTCAGCACTGCCAAAACCATTTTCTCCTACAGGCATGCCTATCCACCACCTGGAGGGGAGAAGTGACTGGGTTGTAGGACAGTCTCTCCCAGCTCTTTCTTCCCCTTGCTTTATATTTCTGGGCAACCTTCCCTTTCCACCCCCCCTGGGCAATGTTCGTTCATTCACTCATTTTTTTGAGAGTAGGTCTTGCTATGTTGCCTGGGGTAGGCCCAAACCCGTGGACTCAGGTGATCCCTAGCCTCAGCTTCTCAGGTAGCTGGGATTACAGGCACATGCCACCACGCCTGGCTATTTTTTATTTTTTTTTGAGACTAGGTCTCGCTCTATTTTGCCTGTGGAACTGCAGGCTCATGTTGCCTGGGGTACCACAGACTCAAGCAATCCCTAGCCTCACCTTCCCAGGTAGCTAGGATTACAGGTGCGTACCACTATGTCCAGCTATATTTTTTGGAACTAGGTCTCGCTACATGCCCCTGGCAGGACTCGAACCACGATCCCTGGCCCCGACTGCAGCTTCCTAGGCTGTCGCTTACAGGCATGCACCACCATGCCTGGCCTAGTCAAGTCTTTATTTAAAAGTGTGCTTTGCAACAGCTAATAAAGCAAAACCTCTGTTGGCTTCATTTTCCCAGTCATTCTATGGGAGTAAAACCCGATGGCTTCCATGATGGAAGAAGCAAAGCTCAGCTGAGATATTACATATGAAAAACATTTGCGCTTATATTCCAAAATGTAATGATGATTACCTCATGAGACTACTTAAAAAATAATTTTTATCTGATTTTTTTTTTTTTTTTTTGAGACTAGGTCTTGCTATTTTTGCCCGTGGAACCGTGGGCTCTCGTTGCCCGGGGTACCACAGACTCAAGCAGTCCCCAGCCTCAGCTTCCCAGGTAGCTGGGATTACAGGCGCGTGCCACCACGCTCAGCTATTTTTTTGGAACTAGGTGTCACTACGGGCCCCAGTTGGGACCTGAACCGGGATCCCTAGCCCTGGCCGCTTCATAGGCTGAAGCTTACAGGCACGAGCCACCGTGCCCGGCCTGATTTTTTTCATTTTTTTAATAGCTTATTTGATTTTTCTAAATTTTCTATATGAACATGTGCTATGTTTAGTAAGAAAAAAAGGTTTTAAAAGCACAATACAAACATAAGACAATTATTTTAGACAGCACCAAGATGAAGTAGAAAAGGCTGAAGAAGCTGGGCATGATGACACATACCTGTAATCCCAGCTACCTGGGAGGCTGAGGCTAGGAATCACTTGAGTCCATGGGTTCGAGACTACCATGGGCAACATAGTAAGACCTAGTCTCAAAGAAAAAAAAAAAATAGCCGGGTGTGGTGGCGTGCGCCTGTAATCCCAATCCCAGCTATCTGGGAGTCTGGGGCTAGGGATCACTTGAGTCCACATGTTCAGGACTACCTGGGCAACACAGCAAGACCTAGTCTCTGAAAAAAAAAAAAGAGCCGGGCATGGTGGCTCATGACTGTAAGCTTCAGCCTATGAAGTGGATGGGGCCAGGGATCGCGGTTCTGAAACAGGGTAAAAAGAGACTTTCTGACTTTACTTAACTGTATACAGCTATCTGCCTGCTTCTCTCTCAGAAGCAGTTCCTTTGTATCTCCAGTCTTTTTAACTAAAATATCAAACTAAGACTATCAGTGCAGTGCAGGGACGCCAACTGAAAGTGGGTAAAAAAGAGATTTTCTGATTTAACTGTTTACCTCTATCTGCTTGCTTCTTTCTCTAAAGCAGGCTACAAACAGTACTTAACTGTAATTACCTTTAACCTTAACTGGATACTCTTATTTGCCTGCTACTCTCTACAAAGCAGGCTACACACTCTTCATTAGCATTTTCACTGATCACCTTTACTATTAATATGTAAAAGCCAGCCAACTGCTCTCTGCTTTCAGCTCTAAAAACTGTAGAAAAGAAAAACTTTAAAACACAGTTTAAACTTTCTATTCGTGGGTTCTTACCACCATCCTCAGCCTTTTTTAACTAAAATATTAAACCAAGACTATCAGTACAGTGTAGACTAATTTATTTCTAACAGTGATTTCTAATTATCTTATTAACTACAAAAGAAACATGTAAGACTCAGAATACTTTAACATTGTCTAAACCCTTTCTCAGTATTGTCCAAAGTCCTTTCCCAGATTGTCTCAAAATCTTCAGTCTCTCAGTCCTAATCGTCTCACCAATGTCCAGACAGAGTCCATCTCCAGATGCTTGAAGACATGTTCCTTTGAATGCTCCTCTTTGTCTTCCACGCTGTCTTCTCCTTGTCACCTTCAGGTAGCAAGAACTCCATGGTGCCAAACCAGCCAAGTTCACTTTCTTCTCAGGCCTAACTTTTACACGGCCTCTTTTAGACACAAATCAAACTCAACAAAGTAAACTCCAACACAGAGTTCAAATCTACAAACTCTTTAACTGTTTTCAGTACACATGCTGCCAGCCTGGGCCAGCCGAGGGTTGTTACAGGCCCTCGGTGGCCACATGGCCAAGCTCACATGGCTCACATCTTTACAAGATGGCCGATTCCCATCTCTCCTCCACTGAACCTCTCTCTCTATCCAGTCTCCATATTCGAATCTACATCCCCTCATTCAAATCGAATCCTTCTCTTTTTTTGCACACCCTTTTATATACCCTGATTTCTCGCCTTCCAGGAAATCTGTTTCACCTAGACTATTTCACTTCTTTCTTCCCCCTGCATCCCCCTAAAGAGAAATTCTAACTAAGGTCATTCTCCCATTTTAACATTACCTGTCCTTGAAATCTGCAATCTTAAACAAGAGACAATGGGGGAGGGGGGCACACCCTATCAGTTCGAGTCCTGCCTGGGGCCCGTAGCGAGACCTAGTTCCAAAAAATAGCTGGGCGTGGTGGCGCGTGCCTGTAATTCCAGCTACCTGGGAAGCTGAGGCTGGGGACTGCTGGAGTCTGTGGTACTCCGGGCAACGAGAGCCTGCGGTTCCACGGGCAAAAATAGCGAGACCTAGTCTCAAAAAAAAAAAGAAAGAAAGAAAGAAAGAAAAGGTTGAAGAAGTCACTCTCAAGATGCAATGCCCTGGCACATCCTGTTCTAGAAATTCTCTGCTGACCCTCAAGAGCAGTAGGTAGGACAGATGTGGCACCAGGGCAGGATGACTGTGACCCATGACTGGGAGGAAAAAGCAAGTGGTCCAACAAATATATCTGCCACAGACCCATTTTTTTTTTTTTTTTTTGAGACTAGGTCTTGCTATTTTTGCCCGTGGAACTGCAGGCTCTCATTGCCCAGGGTACCACAGACTCAAGCAATCCCCAGCCTCAGCTTCCCAGGTAGCTGGGATTACAGGCGCACGCCACCATGCCCAGCTCTTTGGAACTAGGTCTCACTACGTGCCCCAGGTGGGACTCGAACCGCGATCCCTAGCCCCAGCCGCTTCATAGGCTGAAGCTTACAGGCACGAGCCACCATGCCCGGCCTGCCACAGACCCATTTTAAAACAGCAACACAGAGCTAATACACATTTACCACTACCTAGCCAACTGGAAAGGAAAAGCATGGAAGGAAGGGTGCAGTGGTGAGAAGATGAATAGTTTTTACATGTTTTTAGTTGTGTAATTGTATTTAAAACAAGCATCATTGTGTTCTATCATAAAACTGAGTGGGAGCCTCCTTCAAAAACTTTGTGTTTCCTCTCTAACAAAGGCTCTGGATCTCCCTTGAATGAAGCCAGCTCAGGAACTAGGAATGAAAACCACTGACAACAGATGAAGCAAAGCTACCTGGTGCTGAATCTCCAAGACTTAAGTACTTGCTTTCTGTTCTCCCTTTCAAGCGTACACCTATCTGGTTGCTTTCTATGGTTCCAGAGAAGGGCCCAGTTAACAAATATCTGAAAAACATGAAGTCCCCAAAAGAAGAAAAGGAGAACCAGAGGTGAGGGAGTAAAAAGGCAAACAAGAGTACTCAAATGTCAGGGATCAAGAAAAGATTCTTTAAACATCAAAGCAACTGAGAGTCTAAAAAATGGCCCAAGTCCTCACTTTCTAAATCTCCTATTTTTCTAACAGTTTCTGGATTTCATGCCTGCCTGACACTCTGCAGAGCTCTGAGTGAGAAAGCTGATCAAAAAACTGCAATCTCACTCTTTAGGACTCAGAGCCAGGAGGAGTGTGAGGACAAGATGGGGAAATGCCAGAACTGGAGTGACTTAGTGATGACACTCAGGGAATCATTCAGAGAATGGAAGGCCTCACACGTCGGGTCATGTCAGGTTCCCGGGATGGATTTCAGCTCCATCTCACAGAAGGCAGAAAGGGCTCCCTTCAAAGAATCAAGAAAAACATTGCCACTCTTCCCCAACTGTTAGAACAGTCATGATGGGGAGAGAAGTCTGTCTATAAACACTGATTCCCTTGTCTCTGCAGGGGCTGCCCTGGCCCTGTTTACTTTGTTGTCAGAACTCTGGTTTTCTTTTCAAGACAGGGCTGAAGAGATAGCCATGAACTAGAAGTTGAATTTCCCTTAGGGTCCACACAGCAGTCTGCTCTCTGTGAGGACACTTTGGGCCTGGCTTTGGATTTGGCTCCTACCCTAAAGAAGAACAGTGCAGGGAGAAACAGCTGGCACTTGGGAAGGTTGCCTCTCCAGGACTCTCAGCTCTTATAGCTATCAGACAAGCCCTAGTCAAACATCCTGACCACATGAGAACCAGTTTTCTCCAAAACAAATGCTGTCAAAAATCACACGAGGTACAGACACTACTCACCAAGTTCTCAGGTGCCACTGGCCTTTGGGGAGAGCAGCTAAGTTGGAAGATGACAGGCTAGTGGGTCTCCAGAGCAGAAGACCAGCAGGAGCAATACTGGAGTACTCCAGAGTTGCCACCACAGTCTTCCTTTCTGGCTGTCTCTTTGAGAACCTCCACCCAAATCCTGGGACGTCCAGAGCACGCAGGCAGTGTCTCCCCACCCACAACAACCTGCTTGGCAAGGCTCTTAACACCTCTCCCCCATTAATACTTCCTGTCTCCCTCCCTACCCCCAGGAACCCAGGCAGGCTGAGGCGATGCCATCCTTTATTCATCTGAACTGCCCTTGGGATCCACAGGCCAATTTGGTGACCTCGGGCGCTGACCCTAATGTGGGCCAGGGCAAGGTACGTGAGGCTGCACTTCTCTGCCTGGACAGGCAGAGGCTGGACTAGCGCCAGCAACTTGCCTTTGTAACATACACACGAAAACATTTATTCCAAAGGTGGCTGAGAATCATCCAACAGCCCTTCCTCCAAGACAGTCTGTGACATGCAGGAGAGGAACCTGGGCTAGAAAGGTATCTTCTCTTTCATTTCAGACCCTGTAAGAGTTGGGGTTCTGCTTAGTTCACCCAGAGCTTAGAGTCACCATAGTGATGAACAGCCCCTTAGAGGAAGCAGCTTGCCACAGGGAAAAGGGCAGGGCGTTGGGCCAATCAGAGTTGGATCTGAAGCCCAGCTCTGCCACTCACTAGCTGAGTGGCCTTGGGCAAATTGCTTCACTTCTCTGAGTATCTATCTCCTTATAAGTACAATCACTCAGCCCAGAGAGATGACATATCTTGTCTGCAATAATGGGGAGAGATGGCTTTAGAGTTTGCTCCCAAATTAATTTCCTGGTTCCAAGAGCTTTTTTGAATTACACCAAGATGTTTCTCAATTGCAGCTATAAATGATATCAAGAGAAAGTCTTTCAAAGTGACTATCAGCTATTTCCAAAAGCCAGTGAAAAGTTCCTTCCAATGTCCTCTGCCTGAAAGAGAAGTTGCTTTCACAGGTACCAATTTAACCAAGTAGTCAGTACCATATTTACTATGTCCAGTTGATACCATCCTGGCTCCTAATGTGAAATAACAGTAAGCGTTCATCACTCAAGCCGGGTCACCAAATATATTAACTTGAATCTAATTCCAGTGAAACAATCCAAAATGTATGGAATGTGAATAGTCTATGACACAAACTCAAAGTAATAAACTTAGCAACTGGTAAATCTTTGTGAAGGAAATAGAAGCTCATTGTCTAGTCTTTCAATTTTCCTTTGGTTTTAACCTTTTTATAAAAAAAAAAAAACAAACTGTACAAAGCTGTTCTCCCTGCAGCTCATCCTGTAAGATGAGTCAAAGGCTCAGCTGGATTATGTTCGATTTTCTTCCTAGTGTTCAGAATAAACAAGTCCTAGCTTCTTTGCCTGTTGTTCAAGACTTAACCCATTGGGATCCCATAGAAATTTCTAGGCTCACCATTTACAAAACTCTACAATCTGTGGATGCCAGATGAGTGCTGGATGAGCCCTTGCTTGGAAGGTCATTTGTCAGTCAGCAGCTTTCAAAGAGCAGCCCCCTCACACCAGGCCCTGAGCAGGGAGGGACTGACATACAGGGCCTGATGAGGAGATGCAGCAGGTGTACTGTGAAGTTTACCTGGCAGGGGACCTAACAACACTAGGCTTTTTCACATCCTGCCTTGTGACACTATGTGACTGTCATTTTAAGCAAAAGCTCCTTCCCAACATTTTTAGAGAACTTTTTTGTTTTACATTGTCCCAAAGCATGAAAAAATTGTTACTCCCTCCTGAGAATTAAAGGCTAACAATCGCCCTAAGCATGTTACTGGTTAGAAGGAAATCTAAGCCATGGCTTCAAGTCCAAGCAAGAGCAAGAGACTACCTCACAGTGTCAAAGGTCAAATCTGACATCTCCAGGAACCAGGACCGGCAGTCAGGGCAGAAGTGGTTACAATCTAATCTGGTTTTGCTCACTGCTATCTCCAAATTCTAATAGGGGTGCTCATGGGCCTATCTGCTACTAATGGTGAGTCATTCTTGCATATATGTAGTAATATGTTTATAGACATGGTATTTAAAATCCTACAAATGGTTTTCTGAGAAATAAACTTGAAAGCAAAACAAGCACTTAAATTGGCAATTTTGACACATGATTCAGTTTAGTGCTGTTAAGAGAGTAATGTTAGAGTATTAAAAGATTACTCAATAATGTTGTTCACTGGCATTTTCTAGTATTTACTCACTACAGAAGGAGTACAAAGAGATGAAAATATGGAATTCTGAGATACAAAAATCAGAAGCTGATCTAATGTTTGAATTAGTAAAAGCAGTATTAACTAGTAAAAATAAAAGCAAAATAAAAATTGGGACAAGCAAAATATTTTATCATTGAAAAAGAAAATGAACTGAAAGACACATGTGCCTTGTTTCCATCTTCATATACTGGACGCACACTTAATAATTCAACCAATTAATGATACAGAATTAAAGAAAATTTTCTCTATCTGGAATATTTGTCACAAAGCAAAAACCAAAAATATCAGAAAGGTTAATTAATATTTTGTGTATTTTAAAATTTCATTTTAGTCCCACACAAAAACTATCAGTTGATTCTTAACCAAAATGAACAGCAATTTAATAGCAAACTCAACAAGTGGGAGTGAAATTACTGAGACATGCAAAAAAAGGAGAGCCTTGATCCATGCTTTACACCTTATATAAAAACTAACTAAAAATGGATCATAAATCTAACTGTAAAATAAAAATAAAATAAAATAAAACTGATAAAATTTTATAAGAAAATCTTTGTGACCTCAGAATAAGTCAAGTTCTAAGATAAAACATCAAAACCACAATTCATTAAAAATTAAAAAAAAAAAAATCAAAAAACCAGTAAACTGAATTTCATCAATGAAGGACTTCTGTTCTTTCAAAGAACTCATTAAGAAAATGAAAAGAGCTTTTCACAAATATGATGTTGAAGTTAACAAAGGAAGCCCTTGCCACTCCCAAAGCAAAAGCTTCGAAGGCCAAGAAAGAAGTCCACAGCCACTACAAAAAGGTGCACATATTACCCACCTTTGGGCAGCCCAAGACACTGTGGCTCCCAAGGCAACCCAAATTTCTCACAAGAGAGTCCCCAGGAGAAGTAAGCCTGACCACTATGCCATCATCAAGTTCCCTCTGACCATCGACCCAGCCATGATGAAAACAGAAGACAATAATGCTCACTGTGGAGCTCAAGGCCAACAAGGACCAGACTAAACCAGGTTGTGAAGAAATTCTATGACATTAACTTGTCAAAGGTTACCATCCTGATCAGACCTGATGGAGAGAATTGTTTGGTTTCTAACTACAATGCTTTGGATGTTGCCAACAAAACTGGGCTCATCTAAAGTAAGTCCTAGCTGGCTAATACTAAATGTAACTTTTTTCACCATTAAAAAAAAAAAGAAAGAAAGAAAAAGCGGGGCATGGTGGCGTATGCCTGTAAGCGGCAGCCTAGGAAGCCGTGACCAGGGTCTGGGATTGCGGTTTGAATCCACAGGGGCACGTAGTGAGACCTAGTCCCAAAAAAAATAGCTGGGCATGTTGGTGTGCACCTGTAATCCCAGCTACCTGGGAAGCTGAGGCTGGGGATTGCTTGAGTCTGTGGTACCCTGGCCTGGGCAACGTGGGCCTGCAAACTCAACAGGCAAAAAAAAAAAAGGAAAGAAAATGAAAAGACAAGTCACTGACTGGGAAAGATATTTGGAAATCATGTAACTGAAAAAGAACGTGTGTCTAAAATATATAAAGGACTCCTGGGCCAGGCATGGTGGCTCGTGCCTGTAAGCTTCAGACTATGAAGCGGCTGGGGCTAGGGATCGCAGTTCAAGTCCCGCCTGGGGCCCGTAGCGAGACCTAGTTCCAAAAAAATAGCTGGGCGTGGTGGTGCGCGCCTGTAATTCCAGCTACCTGGGAAGCTGAGACTGGGGACTGCTTGAGTCTGTGGTACCCCAGGCAACGTGAGTCGGTGGTTCCACGGGCAAAAATAGCGAGACCTAGTCTAAAAAAAAAAAAAATCCCAATTAAGAAATGGACAAAAGATGTAAACAGATACTTCACCTGAAGAAGATACACAGATGACAAATAGGCACATGAAAAAGATGCTCAACACCCTCAGTTATTAGGGATAAAGCAAATTAAACCACAGTGAGATAACACTACATACCTATTATATTGCCCACAACAAAACAAATAGTGCCAAGTGCTAACAGGATGATGGAGAAACTGAAACTCTCATGTATTATTGGTAG
>PVHY01010891.1:0-50079 GCA_004024945.1 Uropsilus gracilis
AAATAAATAAAGAGCGTATTTGAGATAGCTACCACTTAATATGCTCTGAAGTGCTGATGAGTCTTTGTCAGAAAATAAAGGAGAAGGGTATGAGCAGAGTCATCATTAAGCCTTGTTCATTTGAGACCAGCAGCCACTGAGTTTGTGAGATCCAAGAGTTTGCAAAGTAGCTTTGGAATTGCCTCAGCTTTGGAGTGAAGAATTCCAGATGAGTTATTTTTTTGCTCTAGATAGCAAATTAGGAGGAATTTAAGGAAGGAACTGAAATCTATGTTTTTGTGCTTCAGACTGCTAGTTTACTAGGAATGAGGCCACAACTAATCACTACACATGATTTGGTTATCTGATTTACAATATTGGAGTACTACCTAGTAAAAATACTGAGGGGTGGAGATATACACTGCCATACTTTGGAAGAATTTTGAAATTTGTTGAATATTTTCCCATCAGCAGCCAGGTGCTGTGGTGTGCAACATAGTGAGACCTATTCTCAGAAAGATAGCCAGGCACAGTGGCGTGCACTGTAATCCCAGTTTCCTGGGAGGCTGAGGCTAGGTATCACTTGAGTCTGTGGGTTCGAGACAATCCTGGGCAACATAGTTATATCTAGTCTCTAAAAAAAAAAAAATAATATTTCCCCATCAACCAAATACAAATAGAAGAGGAAGGATGTGCTATTCTAAGATTTAAGTAATGTGTTTTATTCCAGAATATGAATTACATGTAGTATTTTGCACTTCACTGACATTTGAATGAAATGTCAAAATTGTATACTTGCCTCCATCCCTGAGAAACTTAAGGGAACAGGAATTCTGTCTTGCTTATCTCTGCGTTGGGAATAGACAGCATATAAATGGCAAATGTAAATGATTTTTGAATGCATGAACAAATAAAAGAAACAGTGCTTTCTTTGAAAAGTTTTTCTAGTAGTATATAATACCTTAGAACATAGAATTTCATGTAATTTTCTAAAATACCTTCATTTGTTTTACATATAAGTACAGCAATACTTTTAGTTCACTTAGGTTTTGATGTAGAAGAATATTTCTATTGAATATTTCTATTCTATTTCTATAACTAGCCAACAAGGAATTAATATCCTGCCATGAAAATAAAAATCTGCAAATGTTGATATATTTATGTCAAGTAGACTTTACTAGTAAAGGTATGTTTAAAAGTTCTCCAATAACTTGTTGCCTAGAATTAGGGATAGGGGCAATAAAGAATTCTATAGATGTAATGTCTTCATAGTTAGATCTCACTTAGGAAGTAATATTAAAGCAAAATATGACAACAGCATTTTTCAGTGCTTAACTTGGCAGGGGTATTTTTCTGTTTTGGGAGATTTTAAAATCTTGGTGATCTAGTCTCCAAGGATATTATTCTCCAGAAAAACAGGTTTACAGGTTCTTACCTACTCTGTCTTGGAATGCTGTACTTATCAGAGAAAGCCAAGTAGAAAGAAGTGTGTGTGTGTGTCTCTGTGTCTGTGTCTGTGTCTGTGTGTCTGTGCGCAAGTCTGTGATGAATGGCTTTTTGGAACCAGTTCCCAGCAGTACTTGCTCGTATGCAACGTAGTGTCTCTTTGGAGCTGACTGAACTTGTTTGTTGCCTTTTTTGTAGATGTTTTACTTTAGTCTTGATTTCTAGGCAAGCTTGACTCTTTGGGAGTAGTACTGTCACCATGTTTTACTACATCTTTGAAGACCGTCACAGTCTTAAAGGGTAGCCAGATTAGAGGCAGGAAGAGCTTCAGTTGTAGTCCTGTCTGGCATCAGTTCTTTCTTGCTTTGGTTTTCCTTAGATCAAGGGGAAGCTGGAGGGTGGACTCTTACATGGAATAAGAAGTTCAGAGTCAGATGAGTAGTGATCTTTAACCTGTTTTTTGTTAAACTACCTAGGGTCTTTAAATAAAAGGGGTTCCTTTTTTTAAAGCAAATTTCAAGAAGCCATCCTATTTTTTCCCCTTGAAAAGAGAGTTCCTTGGATAGAAGTGTAGTCTTTCTTGACAACTCATTCTTATTCCAAGTATAAGCTCATAAGGAAGAGTTCATGTCTTCTGTCATTTTGGAAGGTACTTGTAAACTTTAACCAACCTTAGTTAAGTTATAGCTTGACACCTTAGTAGTACTCTGGTTTAGAGCACATTTTAGTTAGGAAATTTGAAATAATTACAAGAGGGACTCACTAAGGTTGCTGATAATGACTATAGTGGTATGGGTCTAATTTTCTTTTAAAAACAAATGATCTTTTATCACTTCACCCACTGGTATGTGTAATTGCTTAATACAGCACTTGGAACATGAAACTCATGCATTTATTAATGTAGTGCCCTTGGTAGGTGTTGAGGTAGCTTCATGAGCTATATATAAATTGGTAGATTGTTTAATGAGGATAATCAGGAAAAAAAATGAGTTAAGTCAAAAACTTCAAAGGATCTGAAATGGGCATCATGTTTCTCTTCTCTTTCCTCTCCTGTCCTCTCCTCTCCTCCCCTCCTCTCCCCCCCTCCCCTCCCCCCTCCTCTCTTTTTGAGACTAGGTCTCGCTATTTTTGTCCGTGGAACTGCAGGCTCTTGTTGCCCGGGGTACCGCGGACTCAAACAATCCCCAACCTCTGCTTCCCAGGTAGCTGGGATTACAGGCGTGCGCCACCATGCCCAGCTATTTTTTTGCAACTAGGTCTTGCTACAGGACTTTAAATTTAAGATTTAAACTGTTAATTATTCTAAAAGGTTGCATACATCTTTTCATGTATTCCTGGTTTGTAAATGGTTAAACAGATTAGTACCTGCCTCTTGCTTTAAACTAATGGGCAAACAGTTCTAAAGCAGAACATCCGTATGTTGCCCACATACAGGTGGTCCTGCTCCCGAGAGAAAAGTTTGAGACTTTTAGTTGTTGGAATTTAGTTTGGTATTCATCAGTGTAAATTGGAGGTTCAAGAAAATGTAGTATTCGTTTCTTATTTTGTTCTTGTTTTATGTGGATTTTGTTTCTGGAATCTGAAATTCTATCTCTCTGGAAAGAACTCTTAGACTCTGGATCAGCAAATTTCTATTAATCAGTTTGTTTAAATAGATTCTTGAGAATTTGTCCAAAATAGGTTAAATCCTTAGTGTTTTGTTGATGTTGTTTTTTAAAAGGCAGGCAGATTAAAAGTTAGAGGTAAGGAGAAAGTTTTACCTTTTCCAAGTGTAACTGAAAAATAAGATGCTTCCCAAAGTTACTCATGAATGCATTTCACCTTATATGTGATCAACGCATGATCCCTTTCACAAATGCTGCTGCCCACCATTAAGTCTCTTATCACAGGGCATTCAAAAATGATGCCATAAATGCATGTTGAGAATCTTTGGATCTCAGATGTACAGAAATCACATTGAAATGTCAATTCCTGAGTTAAGGAACTGACACTTATGGCAACTTCAGTCTCTATTCATGTTTAGTAGACAAGAGATTAAGATATTGTTTATGTTATTCCTTAAGTCTCTGTAGATTTAACTTGTTGAAAATATTTGTTTAATTGGGGCTGTATGTTTTGCCATTGTACTGATTTGCTTACTTGAATTAAAGTTCTTTAATTGTTTTTTGCTGTATCTATCATTTGAAATTTAGGACTATCCACTGAGTATTGTGCACCAAAAAGTGACATTTCAACGTATTGTTCCTATAACACAGCTCCTACTTGTCTGTAATGAAGCTGTATGACTGGGTCTATATATTTCAGTATTATTGTATAATATCCATATGAATTAAAATTAATATATAGAGTTTAATTTTCCAAATTGATTTGTATCCTCTGGGCATTTCTTTGGGATTTGTTCACATTTGCGTTTTTGTTTCTGATTTTAAAATAATTTTCCTTTGTTGTAGGATGAGCAGTTCTTAGGTTTTGGCTCAGATGAAGAAGTCAGAGTACGAAGTCCCGCACGGTCTCCTTCAGGTATGGTTGATATACACGCAGTGCCTTTTAAGTGTTGCTTAACAGGCTGTGGCTTCCCCTTTCCACTTGGGCAAAGATAGGGTTTTTGTGAATGGTGGTTGTGTATCCTTCTCTTTCCTTCACATTATATAGGTAATTGTTTATGAGCTAGTCCTCCCCATGGGACTCTTCTCTGTGATTCTACTGTTGGTTTATTCTTTTTATGAAAGAGGCATGGAAGGGTAGAGTTCCATCTATAGAATGACTGAGAAATCTGGTAGGCAAATCTTGACGGTAACATGCTATGAGCACCCTCTCAGATTCTCATATTTTAAATTACTTGATACTCTATATGCTATGGGGAATAATTTGACCAGTACAGACAAAATTTGATCTACTCTTGTCAAAGAGCTAGCAAGATACTGGCATTGTATGAAACTGTTTTATCTGTTTCTTAAAAGGCTATATTAAAAAAAAAAAGATAGGGGAGTATTTCCATTTATAAGCAATATTTGTCATTGTCCTCATCAAGAAAATGTCTAGAATGTCTTGAAATTCTATACTTAGAGGTGTTTCCTGAGAGATGATCCTCTGTGATAATAACATTTAATGATGTGCTGAATTCTGATCAGTATAGATGAGAACTGCAGATAGATCTTTTGATGAAAAAATATTCCCCTTCATATTGCCATGCTAATTTCTTGAATTTTATTTATTTGTTTGTTTATTTATTTATTTATTTATTTATTTATTTATTTATTTATTTATTTATTTATTTTGAGACTAGGTCTCGCTATTTTTGCCCGTGGAACCACAGGCTCACATTGCCTGGGGTAGCACAGACTCAAGCAATCCCCAGCCTCAGCTTCCCAGGTAGCTGGGATTACAGGTGCGTGCCACCATGCCCAGCTATTTTTTGGGAAATAGGTCTCACTATGTTGCCCCAGATGGGACTCGAACCATGATCCCCAGCCCCAGCTGCGCTCCATAGGCTGGTGTTTACAGGCACGTGCCACCGTGCCCGGCTCTATTCTTGAATGGTTTTCTTTGGTTTTATATGTGGATGGACAATCTAGAAATATGATGCTGTTTGTGAAATTTTTTGTCTGTTTACATTAATTAGCTTAGTTTGTGATGTTTGTTAATATTTGATTTTCATATAAGAGCCATCATATGTTATATAGTAATGTAATCCAAACATATTGGTTGATAATATTTCCTTTCCCAAGTGGTGATGGTATTACTGTTCTAATTGGGAGGAATCAACCAGTATTATTTCAGTATCTATACCATTTAGACAGTAAGAATAGTCTCTTCAATATGTGATAGAATCTTAAAAACAATTCATACCAAAAAATGTGTGTAGAGATCATCTGGTCTAGTCCTTCACTTGTACATGACAAAATGAGACCTCATTCTCTACAGATAATGAGCAGTTCTTTACATCTGGTTTTTTACATCTGATTTGCAAGTGATTTGAATGTGTTGTGCCTTCTGGAAGTTAGAAGCAGTATGGCACTCTTCTCTGTTCTGCTTTTCCTACTTGCCCACCAAAAGCTTCTTTTAAAAGTTGAATAGAAGAGGTTTTCACAATTAATAAACTCCACTGAATAATCAGGCTCGAACTACCATGATGGTGAGGAATCTTAGACCATACTTCTGGTTAGGAGTTTAAGTTGTTAATTTTTTTTTTTTTTTGAGACTACATCTCGCTATTTTTACCCATGGAACCACAGGCTCACGTTGCCCGGGGTACCACAGACTCAAGCAATCCCCAGCCTCAGCTTCCCAGGTAGCTGGGATTATAGGCGTGCGCCACCACACCCAGCTATTTTTTGGGACTAGGTCTTGCTATGTTGCCCCAAGTGGGACTTGAACCGCGATCCCTAACCCCAGCCACTTCATAGGCTGAAGCTTACAGGCATGTGCCACCGTGCCCAGCTTAAGTTGTTAATTAACAACTTTTTTCCGATGGTTGGCCTTTAGGTTTTTTTTTTTTTCTTTCTTTCTTGATTCTCAGTTTACTTTGAGTATTATCTATTTTTTGAACCCTCTGGATATGCTTCATTATTTAGGAAATGAACATAGTTTCTCTTCCATCTCCTATTTCATTACTTGTTTTAGTAATTAGTATGTATACATTGAAAATGGATTTGTGCGTCCATAATGTGTTAAGGGATATCTCAAGTTAATGATACGGAAAGAATTTATATTTAGAAGTCTCAACAATAAGACCTTTGACTTTTGTTAGAAACTTGGTTCATATTCAGAAATGTCTACCATAATGATATAAGTCACTTTTGGTGCCTGTTAGGGGAGGTTTTAGTCTTCAGGAAAATATTGAGTCATGTAAAATATTGAAAAGTCATAAGGGAAGAGACAGTATGATAGATTAAGCAACTCAGCGCATTTTGAAAATAATAGGGTTTTTACAAAGAATTTAAGAAAATAGTCTCTTCTTAAGTTTCTTGATAAGTAGCAAATTGAGCTGGTTTATTATCTGGCAGGCTTCTTTTATTTAAAATAAAAGAAATATTATTTAATAAGGTGTTAGTTTGCTCTTGATATCATTGGGGTTAAGTTTTTTGTAACTTGAGATAAACTAGTTCAAGAACCTTTAGGCTAGGGAGTAGATTAAGGGATATATCATGTCACTTCACTAATTAGTTCAAATATCACTGAGTTCACTTATTATGTCTCATGAATGAAAGTTTCCTATTTAATAAAACTTTATTTACTGTGACAAAACAGGAATACAGGAAACTGAACTGCCCCATAGCCTCTATATATGGAAGTTGATATTACTGATTGAAGAACACCTTTTTCAAATTTATTAAAACCAAAATCCCAAATTGGAAATCTAGGAAATTTAGCGTTATCATGTTCTCAAATGTTAATCTTTGTGACTAGGGTATGGGAAAGATAGTACAGATGTTTTTTTGAACACTTTTTTTTTTCTTAATTCAGAGAGACTCTTCCTTTTCCCTAAAATTGTAGGAGGACCAGTTTTGTATATTAATTGCTCAGTTGAAAACCTCTTATTTTTCTGTCAAAAAAAGCTAGATGTTCTTTCAGGTGGAGTGTGATTTGCTTTATTACTTTGAGGTAGGATTTGGTAAAAAGAAAGTAAGCACAATTAGTTCTATTGCCTCGTTAAACCCAAGTAAAGTTCAGTACAAAATGGCTTGTGCTGAATTATATTCAGCTTAGTTAAGACCTGAACTACAAAGCTAAATATATGCTCTTCGTTGTTTAATTTCTACACACAGTTAAAACTAGTCCTCGAAAACCTCGCGGGAGACCTAGAAGTGGCTCTGACCGAAATTCGGCTATCCTCCCAGATCCATCTGTGTTTTCCCCTCTAAATAAATCAGAGACCAAACCTGGAGATAAAATCAAGAAGAAAGATTCTAAAAGTATAGAAAAGAAGAGAGGAAGACCTCCAACCTTTACTGGAGTAAAAATAAAAATAACACATGGAAAGGACATTTCAGAATTACCAAAGGGAAACAAAGAAGATAGCTTGAAAAAAATTAAACGGACACCTTCTGCTACCTTTCAGCAAGCCACAAAGATTAAAAAATTAAGAGCAGGTAAACTGTCTCCTCTCAAGTCTAAGTTTAAGACAGGGAAACTTCAAATAGGAAGGAAGGGGGTACAGATTGTGCGTCGGAGAGGAAGGCCTCCATCCACAGAAAGGATAAAGACCCCTTCAGGCCTCCTCATTAACTCTGAACTTGAAAAGCCCCAGAAGGTTCGGAAAGACAAGGAAGGAACACCTCCACTTACAAAAGAAGATAAGACAGTAGTCAGACAAAGCCCTCGAAGGATTAAGCCGGTTAGGATTATTCCTTCTTCTAAAAGGACAGATGCAACAATTGCTAAGCAGCTCTTGCAGAGGGCAAAAAAGGGGGCTCAAAAGAAAATTGAAAAAGAAGCAGCTCAGCTGCAAGGAAGAAAGGTGAAGACACAGGTCAAAAATATCCGACAGTTCATTATGCCTGTTGTCAGTGCCATCTCCTCACGGATCATTAAAACCCCTCGGCGGTTTATAGAGGATGAGGATTATGACCCTCCAATTAAAATTGCCCGACTAGAGTCTACACCGAATAGTAGATTCAGTGCCACGTCCTGTGGATCTTCTGAAAAATCAAGTGCAGCTTCTCAGCACTCCTCTCAAATGTCTTCAGACTCCTCCCGATCTAGTAGCCCCAGTGTTGATACCTCCACAGATTCTCAGGCCTCTGAGGAGATTCAGGTACTTCCTGAAGAGCGGAGCGATACCCTTGAAGTTCATACACCACTGCCTGTTTCCCAGTCCCCAGAAAATGATAGTAATGATAGGAGAAGCAGAAGGTATTCAGTGTCCGAGAGAAGTTTTGGATCTAGAGCAACAAAAAAATTATCAACTCTACAAAGTGCCCCCCAGCAGCAGACCTCTTCCTCTCCACCTCCACCTCTGCTTACACCACCCCCGCCATTGCAGCCAGCTTCCAGTATCTCTGACCACACTCCGTGGCTCATGCCTCCAACAATCCCTTTAGCATCACCATTTTTGCCTGCTTCTACTGCTCCCATGCAAGGGAAGCGAAAATCTATTTTGCGAGAACCGACATTTAGGTGGACTTCCTTAAAGCATTCTAGGTCAGAACCACAGTACTTTTCCTCAGCAAAGTATGCCAAAGAAGGTCTGATTCGCAAACCCATCTTTGATAATTTTCGCCCCCCTCCACTAACTCCTGAGGATGTCGGCTTTGCACCTGGTTTTTCTACGTCTGGTACTGCTGCTTCAGCCCGCTTGTTTTCACCACTCCATTCTGGAACAAGGTTCGATATGCACAAAAGGAGTCCTCTGCTGAGAGCTCCGAGATTTACTCCAAGCGAGGCTCACTCTCGAATATTTGAGTCTGTAACCTTGCCTAGTAATCGAGCTTCTGCTGGAACATCTTCTTCAGGAGTGTCTAACAGGAAAAGGAAAAGAAAAGTGTTTAGTCCTATTCGATCTGAACCAAGATCTCCTTCTCACTCCATGAGGACAAGAAGTGGAAGGCTTAGTACTTCTGAGCTGTCACCTCTGACCCCACCATCTTCTGTCTCTTCCTCGTTAAGCATTTCTGTTAGTCCTCTTGCCACTAGTGCCTTAAACCCAACTTTTACTTTTCCTTCTCATTCCCTGACTCAGTCTGGGGAATCAGCAGAGAAAAAACACATCTCTAGGAAGCAGACTAATGCTTCGGCAGAACCATTTTCATCCAGTAGTCCTACTCCTCTCTTCCCTTGGTTTACTCCGGGCTCTCAGACTGAAAGAGGAAGAAATAAAGACAAGGCCCTGGAGGAGCTGTCCAAAGATCGAGATGCTGACAAGAGCGTGGAGAAGGACAAGAGTAGAGAGAGAGACCGGGAGAGAGAGAAAGAGAATAAGCGGGAGTCAAGGAAAGAGAAAAGGAAAAAGGGATCAGAAATTCAGAGTAGTTCTGCTTTGTATTCTGTGGGTAGGGTTTCCAAAGAGAAGGTTGTTGGTGAAGATGTTGCCGCTTCATCTTCTGCCAAAAAAACAACTGGGCGGAAGAAGTCTTCATCACTTGATTCTGGGACTGATAATGCTTCTGTGACTCTTGGGGACACGACAGCTGTCAAAACCAAAATACTTATAAAGAAAGGGAGAGGAAATCTGGACAAAAACAACCTGGACCTCGGCCCAACTGCCCCATCCCTGGAGAAGGAGAAAACCCTCTGCCTTTCCACTCCTTCATCTAGCACTGTTAAACATTCCACTTCCTCCATAGGCTCCATGTTGGCTCAGGCAGACAAGCTTCCAATGACTGACAAGAGGGTTGCCAGCCTCCTAAAAAAGGCCAAAGCCCAGCTCTGCAAGATTGAGAAGAGTAAGAGTCTTAAACAAACTGACCAGCCCAAAGCACAGGTACTCTTTTCCATTTTTGCCTGTTAAAGTCAGCAGTTTATGAGTAGAGTCTCGCTGTGAGCATATTTTAGGTCAAGTGTTTCAATTACATCTAATTAATGGGCAGCAGGAAAGGTATAGTGGAGCTGGTGGAATTTGCAGTGATCCATTATGGACTTTTTAGGATTTTGATGATGACAGGGGAGATCATTCTATGTAGAGGGAACAGTGTGGGGTACAGATGGGAAAGTATAAAACATGTTTGAGAAATGCTGAATAGCTGGATGGGTACACATAAAGAAAGTCATGAACTAAGACTGAAAAGTAGGTTAGAGCTGTAGTACAGAAAATGCTGAATTATCTGTACAAAGTAGGTTTGGTACATTGGAATATGACTTAATTTGGAAGGTGCATTTTTGTAGTCAGATAGTTTCACCTTAGGAAAATGGAAGGGGATGCTATACTGTGCTCACGTTCTCTGAGTAGTGAGTGGTTAGAGTAGTAGATGGTGGTGTTTGAGAATACAGATGAGAAGCTCTTAACCTTAAATTGTGAGACAGAAGAGCTGTAGGATTCTGTTCAGATGATGACAAACAATTCTTGACAAACAACATTTTTTAATGACGTGACCTAGGCACTGAACTTTTCTGAGAAAACTTGCTAGTCTCTGTTCTTTTTAAAAAATATCACTTTTGGAGCTAAATCAAAATTGCCTTGTGGCAGATACGTGTTTATGACAACGTACTTTTCAGTTAAGTTGACCACAAGCCTAGCTTTTTTAAGTGATTGTTCAACCTAGGACCACATTTACATTAGCTAGTGCTACCAGGTAAGAGCTCTAGTAGGAACAGGATGGGACTTATTTCTGACACCACATTGCATGTTTTACAAATAGCCTTCAACTGACAAAAGCAGTGGCTTTTTAAAATATAAGACATTTCTGCCTCAGATTGTCTTAACTGTGGCTTTTTATACTTCAATTTTTTGACTATTTCCCCCTACTTCTCAAGACTGGGGAATTATAGGAAATAGTCTGTGGTTTGATAATCCCTGTTTATACGAGACTGAGCTAGAACATATATACCAGTAGCTTGAACTTTGAGGAATTTTTAAGTAGTCTCATTGGGAATAGATCTCAGTTGGTCGTTGTTTGATTAGAAGCTTGTTTTTTTCTTTGCTACCAATCTTAGTATACAGAGGTGGTTGGATCCTATGTATTGCCATGGAAACTGGGAATAACTATAGAGTTGTGTTTGTTGATGATAGAATAATCAAGTGTATTATATAATCAGCTATACCTTGGCTTCGTTTAATTATCTTTTCAGTATGCATGGTTTTTATTGTTTGTTTTGGTTTGCTCCATGTTTAGGGTCAAGAAAGTGATTCATCAGAGACCTCTGTGCGAGGACCCCGGATTAAACATGTCTGCAGAAGAGCTGCTGTTGCCCTTGGCCGAAAACGAGCTGTGTTTCCTGATGACATGCCCACCCTGAGTGCCTTACCATGGGAAGAACGAGAAAAGATTTTGTCTTCCATGGGGAATGATGGTAGGTCAGGGACTTCAACCTTGATGTATGGGCAAACATTAGTCTATTTGCTGATCACGCTGGCCTACCTAGTAGGCTCTTTACAGCATTTTATATTAGTCTCTGGATCTTCAAAGAAAGAAACAGGTGGTGGAGATTAGAGGGGTTTTTAAATTCATGAGGATTTTTGTTTGTTTTTTAGAGACTAGGTCTCGCTATATTGCCCGGGGTTGTCTTGAACCCTCGGACTCAAGTGAACCCTAGCCTCAGCCTCCCAGGTAACTGGGATTACAGATGCGTGCCACCTCGCCTGGCTAAATTCATGAGGATTTTTATTAGAGAAAAATTAAAGCAGGGTTTGAATGTGTGTGTGTGTATATATATATATATAATATATAATATAATATATATAATATAAAATAAATCCGCTTTGAAGATCTGTACTTTCAAGGAAGTAGATACTCCCTTAAAACTAATAACACATTTCTTTAACAGACAAGTCGTCAATTGCTGGCTCAGAAGATGCTGAACCTCTTGCTCCCCCAATCAAGCCAATCAAACCGGTCACAAGAAACAAGGCACCTCAGGAACCTCCAGTAAAGAAAGGGCGGCGATCCAGGCGATGTGGGCAGTGTCCCGGCTGCCAGGTGCCTGAAGACTGTGGTGTTTGTACTAACTGCTTAGACAAGCCCAAGTTTGGTGGCCGAAATATAAAGAAGCAATGCTGCAAGTGAGTGAGCCTCCTTGGAGGTGTTTGGCTCTCAGCTGGGAGGGTTATTTACGCCTAGTTTGTTGCAGAGATGCAGCTAAAAAACTGGAGTTGCTTGAGTCTCCTCATTGCAAGACTAGTGGCAAAGTTGGATTTTGTGTGTATTGGCCGTGCATAAATACAAAATGCTTTCTAAGAACATCCTGCAGTGGTGGAAATGGAAATTTTTTCTATCTTCCCAGTTCACTTGATAGCCGTTAGCCAAATGTAGCTATTGGACACTTAGAATATCATTAATTATGAGGAACTACTTTTTTTTTTTTTTTTTAATTTTTAAGAGACTAGGTCTCGCTATGTTGCTCAGGGTCATCTTGAACTCATGGACTCAAGTTTTTCCCTGCCTCAGCCTCCCAGGTAACTGGAATGACAGGTGTACACCGCATGCCCGCAGGAACTACATTTTTAATTGATTTTAATTCACATAATTTTAAAAAGCCATTCATGTCTACTCACACCTTTGGAAGGGTGAACATTCTGAGTAAAGAACATAGGCATAACATTAGGTCAGCAGAAACTTTCATCTCTTGTAGCATTTATGCAATATGAGTAGAATCTTGTCTTTTTGCTCTGACTCAGTATTTTCATACATTTAGGGTTTTTGATATGGATATTTGATCACAGTTTTTTTCTTTTTAAAGTCACCATCTACCCTCTGGGATAATTTTTTTTTTTTTTTTTTGAGGTAACACTGTATGTGGTTTAGAGGTATCAGATCACCCTTTTCATGTGTATGTTGCCAAACCACACCTTGCCTCTAAGGCACCCATAATCCTCCACCACAATCTATTATGTCCTCCCCATTTAACTCCCCCCCTCTACCTTCTCTGGTGACCTCAACCCCATAATCAAAATTCTAGTGTGTCTTATTGGTCTGGCTTTATCTGACCCTTTGTTTTGTTTCTCCATGTTCTACAAATAAGTGACACCATCTGGTATTTGTATTTTTCCTTCTGACATCTTTGTAGCGTAATTTTTTAAAATTGTCCAATTGGTCTGCAGAAACAAATTTTGATGAATGAGCATGACATAAACTACATGACAGAGGAAATGAATATTACCAATAGATATTTGCTGAATGAATGAAAAATAGTGATTTACATAAACATAGTGGGAGAAATACTATGTTACTTGCATTAGTGGGGACTTTTTCTAGGAGAAAATATGCAGTTTTGTCTGTTGGTTTAGTCTGGCTTTAAGCAAAATTGTCTCAGTCCAATTCCTGGAAAGAAGTGAGACAATTCACAGATCAGCAAAAAGGTAGCAAGATAAAGTACACTAAATTTACATTCTAAGATGAATTCAGTTTGATTTTAGATTTGAAGTTTGAGTTTCATTAAATTGAGGGGTGAAATACATATCAAGACCCTGAGATTTATCTAGAGCATCATAGTGGCAGGCAAGAATAATTTTCTTGGATAATTTTATTCCATTTTATATTCAGATTGCTATTGAATATTAATCTCGCAAAGGAACAAAACTGATTTGACAATAGGCGATGTCATTAGCTGATTATTTTGTGCTGTGCTAGTCAATACTGGTTGATAAGAATATATCTGTATAAGAAAGTAATAGAAAATGATACTTATTCCTTTTAGATCCTAAAGGTAATTAAATTGCTCATCAGAGAATTCAAAATGTGAGATTCAGTCTGAGTAAAAAGGAGTACTTTTTTCAGTTGCCAAAGTGAACCTCAATAAAAGTTCACTGAGTCTTGTAGACAAATTATCACTATTTTCAATTACTTCTTTTATAAATGTAGTTTATATTGTATCCCTTGTTATTCTAGGATGAGAAAATGTCAGAATCTACAGTGGATGCCTTCCAAAGCCTACCTTCAGAAGCAAGCAAAAGGTAGTGTGGTTCTTGTCCTCAAAATCTTCCTGCCGTGTGTTTTATAAACCTGGTATAAAGAGAATACTAGTTAGTGTTTTTTTTTTAAGCTCTGCTCTTTCCCAAGGAGTTGGTGCCTGTTGAAACTGGATAATAGGTACATGGGGGTTCATTTTGCTATTCTTTATTTTAGGGCATGTTTAAAATTGTCCATATTAAAAATTTCTCATATTCATAGAAAAGCTACTGTCCATTCCACCTCTTGGGAGTAATAAATGTATCCTTGTTTCCCCCAACTGACTGGGCATTAATTTTCGTATCAAATTAGCTGCAGGAAACAGAGAATAAGATTATGTTACCTTCCTTTTCTAATGCTTCAAACAAAAACTTTTCCTCTTACAGATACGTAATCTTGTCTTTTTTCCTAGCTGTGAAAAAGAAAGAGAAAAAGTCAAAAACCAGTGACAAGAAAGAGAGCAGTGTTGTGAAGAGCTCGGTGGACTCTAGTCAGAAACCTACCCCGTCAACAAGAGAGGATCCTACCCCAAAGAAAAGCAATAGTGAGCCTCCTCCACGAAAGCCCACAGAGGAAAAGAATGAAGAAGGAAATGCCTCTGCCCCAGCACCTGAATCCAAACAGGTGACCACTCCAGCTTCTAGGAAGTCCAGCAAGCAGGTCTCCCAGCCAACACCAGTCATCCCCCCACAGCCACCTAGCACAGCACCTCCAAGAAAAGAAGTTCCCAAGACAACTCCTAGTGAGCCCAAGAAAAAGCAGCCTCCACCACCAGAATCAGGTGAGTGAGGAAGGCAAAAAGTAGTTGCTGAGCCAGAAATACCAGCAAAACATGGATGTGTTAAACAACATTTGGCTACCCAGTATGCATAGTGTTAACTGTTTGGTTCAAGAAAATGAGACCTCTTTTAACATTACGTGATACTAAAGAAATGGAAGAAAAATCCCAGTAACAGTTAAATTGGAAATACTGTCTTAATTTCCTTTTTTAGAGCCTAGAGTTCAGTGTTTCATTCTAGTACTCCCTTTCTTCACAGACTCATCAGTCCTAAAGTAGTTTGTGCTATGTAGCGTTAACTGTAAATTTAGTAGCATCTGATTGCTATTTATTTTGAATTCTTTAGGTCCAGAGCAAAGCAAGCAGAAAAAAGTGGCTCCACGCCCAAGTATCCCTGTAAAACAAAAACCAAAAGAAAAGGTGAGGAGAAATTTGTTTTTCTGCCATTTCTCAGGATATATTCTCTTCTGTAGGGATATAGCCTTAGTTTTGGCATATATATGATTGAGTGAATGAAACGCAGTTTTGCTTCTCTATAGAAGCAAATGGTATTTTGTAAAGTTTGGCAATGGAATTTTGTAAAGTTAACTTCAGGTCTAAGTTTTTTTTTTTTTTTTTTTTTTTTAATATTACCAGATTTTTTTAAAAAATATATAAATTTCAGAACATTGTAATCCCCAGGGTTTACCCCCCCTCCCCTCCACCCTTCTCCCTTTCCTTCCTGCTCAAAGTTGTGCTCTTCAGTTTGGTGCTTAGCTTGTTTTAACTTTTCCCCAAGTCTTTTGTTTATTTTTTCATTGTATCCCTTATGTTAGTGAAGTCATTTGATTTTCTTTCAGGTCTAAGTTTTAACTCATTTTCTTTTTTGTCTTTTTCCACTTGTTTTTCCCTTCTTTGTAGCTTCACAGTCCTATGCTTATGCCACTTAGCATATTTTTTTTTTTACCTTCAACAGCATTCAGCAATATTTATAAAAAACACCCTCCCCTGTTACATTTGTTTATTATGTGAAAAGAGATCTTTAAGAATCTTCTGGCTCTTTCCACCGTTTTTCTGTACCACCACTACACCCCCATTAGGATGTATATACAGACTGATACTCTGAAGATGGGCAGATGCCTGACTCTTGTGACTGTGCTCCAAAGTCATCCAATTTATAACTATTCTGAAGAAGCATAGTTGTATTGAGAATTTGAACTCAGTGATGATTATAAACTGGGAAAAGTGTGAACCTCACAGGCAGGTTAAACAGATATGGAGTGATCAGTCTTAGATTTGCTGTATAACTCAGAGATTTAGAAAAATGGCAGAATAATCTATTTCCCATCATATCCCATCAGTTTGGTTTCATTATGCTGACAAGTCTAAGTTGTCATCATGAGTCAAGAAGATGTAAGACAGAAACATAGTAAGGGGGATATAAGGATATCCTGTTCTTCTTTTTCTTGGGATGTAGTAGATACACACAAGCAAATTGCCTCAGTGAGAAAAAGAATTTTCTGAAGATTTTTTTGTTTTTACAGGACATATGTATTGAACACTTACATGCTCTATACTGTTTTTTAGTCTGTTGAGTACTCATATTTCCCAGATCTGTTTTTTGGATTTGTCATTTGCATGGTTATCTGTTGCAAAAATGAAGGCAAGTAAAGTGTAGTTTTGTTCTTTAACCACATTCTCTCTCCATAGGAAAAACCATCTCCAATCAATAAGCAGGAGAATGCAGGCACTTTGAACATCCTCAGTTCTCTAACCAATGGCACTAGTTCCAAGCAAAAAATTCCAGCAGATGGAGTCCATAGGATCAGAGTGGACTTTAAGGTAAAGGTGTCTGGTGACCTGTAGCGTATTGAATATTGTGGACTTAAAAAAACAAGAAAATGCTGTTTCCAAATGTGTTTAAAGAGGAAATGTAGCACTACATAGGGGAATGAATGAGAACTATTGCTAATCAGATGGGTTCAGGTACATGTGAGAATTTTAATCACTGTAATGTCACTGTTTGTGAACTGACACAGGAACATTGGCTTAAAGCACTCTGCACTGATCCTGAGCAACACAGTGCATTTAGATGAGGAAGCAGTTCCTTCAAATGGGAATTGCAAATCATGGTGGATGTTTGAATCAGCCAGACACTAAGGACAATTCAGTTCTGGTATATTTTTGCATTCTACCCAATATGAGTTGCACCACAACTGGGGGTGGGGGTGGGGGGGACAGACAGGGTGGGAACAGTCAGGGAAGGGGAAGGGGTGGGTGAACCCCAGCAATAACAAAGATTATTTAAAAAATATTAATTTCGCCAGTAGGTGAGCTTTTTAATAACAGTTTGTATCTGAAATTAAAACATCTTAAAGCAGTAGTTTTTAAAAACTCACTGAAACGAAGGATTCTTGGTATTCTGGTGTCATTTTGGTTTTATGCTTTTTACCCTATTTTCATTTCAAAGCTGTGTCATTGTAAAACTTTCAAAATGATCTTTTTCTCTCTGCAGGAGGATTGTGAAGCAGAAAATGTGTGGGAAATGGGAGGCTTAGGAATTTTGACCTCTGTTCCTATAACACCCAGAGTGGTTTGCTTTCTCTGTGCCAGTAGTGGCCATGTGGAGGTAAGGCATCCTTTTTAGTAGCCCAGAAAGTGTAATGGTAGATTATTTTGCTGTCATGAAACAGATTGTTATTTCTCTTCTGTTGGTATGTAGGTAGTACTGCCCCCCTGTTTAAACCAGCTAGTGATTTGTTTGCAAAGTATTTTAGAGATTTCAAGAAGAAATTTGTTTCTTATTAGAGTACCAAAGTTACCAGAGTATGCAAAGTTTAAATATCATCTGCTTCTTTTTCATTCTTTACTTAGAACCTTGATTTTACTTCTAGGTGTTCAGACATGAAAAAAAAATGGTACAGTATTCTAAGAAAAAAGAAATATAGTTGATAGTTGATTTATCTTGAATACCAGAGCCCCTTTGTCTTAGCAATTAAAAGAAAAAGGAATAACACCCATTAAAAAATTTAGCAAAGGCAGCCGGGCACAGTGGCACGTGCCTGTAAGTGACAGCTTATGGAGTGGCGGGGTGCGGGGATCATGGTTCAAGGCCCTCCTGGAGACCTAGTCCCAAAACATAGCTGGGCGTGGTGGCACGTGCCTGTAATCCTAGCTACCTGGGAAGCTGAGACTGGGGATTGCTTCAGTCTGTCATACGCCGTACGCCGGGGAACATGAGCCTGCGGTTCCACAGGCAAAAATAGCGAGACCTAATCTCAAAAACAAAACAAAACCATGGCCAGAGGGATATTTACTTAGCCTTCCAGTGACAGAAGACTGGAAAATAAAGCATGATAAAAAGGATCATGTGGAAATGAGAACTTTCTGTTGGTAGAACTGTATTAGCGTCTTTATTTGGAAGTATTAATCTTTATTTAAAGTGTGTCTGTCCTCTAATAAGCAGTTGCATTCCAGGCATTTATCTTTAGGATATAATTACATAAATTAGCAAATATGTGTATATGGGTGTATAATATACAAAACTTATAGAATAAACTCTTCTTTATATCTTTTTCAGTATTTACTATGATAAAAAATTGAAAACAATCCAAAAGTCTGTTCATACAGGGTAGACTGTTCATACAGGGTAGAATTCTCACTTAAAATAATTATAGGCCATGCATATAATGAACATATAGATTGATAATAACTTGCAGCGATGTCTGTGGTTATCTCACTGTGGTATCTCACTGTATTAATGGAACAGGCTGCAAAATAGTACATGAAGCATTATTTCATTTTGGTTTGTAAAGATGTTCCAAAAATATATATGTAAGGAAAAATTCTGGAAGGATTTACATCAAAATCATAACAGTGGTTGGATTATTGGTGACTTGCTTCATCTCTGAGTTTTTTGCAGTTTGTGCTGTGTTTACAATAAGGGGGAAAGGCAACACAATTCTAAATAATAAGCAGTTCTGAATAATAAAATTCTCAATTTCTTTTTTTTTTTTTTTTGACACTAGGTCTCACTATTTTTGCCTTTGGAACCGCAGGCTCTCGTTGCCTGGTGTACCACAGACTCAAGCAATCCCCAACCTCAGCTTCCCAGGTAGCTGGGGTTACAGGCACGCGCCACCACGCCCAGCTATTTTTTTGGAACTAGGTCTTGCTATGGGTCCCAGTAAGGACTCGAACCGCGATCCCTAGCCCTGGCCGCTTCATAGACTGAAGCTTACAGGCACGAGCCACCATGCCCAGCCTGAAATTCTCAATTTTTTAATACCTTCTTGGCTTATTATTCATCTCACACATACATGTATTCTGAGGTATTAAGGAAAATCCAAACCAGGTTGCAGTCTGGATGTAGAGCAATCACTGCAACTCTGTCAGTTTTGTCCAGTTGTTATTTAAATTACAAATTAACAAAATTAGAAATTATTTGCCTGATAGTCAATTCACTCAGCAAGTATTATTATTATTGTTATGAACAATGTACTGTTCTGAGTGTTGGGATTACTGTAGATATTATGAAGACCAAGTACATTCAGCCTACCTATTCAAACCTTTTTTAGGTTTGACTAGTTGACTCAATAATTCTGGATCATCCCCATTCAAATTTTTGAGAATCTTCTATCAATATGAAAATAAATTATTTCTAAAATTGCAGATAGAAAGGAAAAGCCAGAACTTACACAGTTGCTTTAAACATTCAGTTTTCCCCCACTCCACTGTTTTACCCTCCTGTAACTCTTTGTTTAGACCTCTCTTATGGCGCTTGGAACATTCTGTCCAACCTTGGGTTATCTGTAAATTTTGTCACATTATAATTCTGTTTCTACCGTTTTAGTCCCCAGAGTCTCCTGTGGTGTTTAATGGTCATTGCTTGATGAAATGTCTATATTGAATAAACTATACACACACCACACACACGCACGCACATGCACATGCACACACACGCCACAGGGCTCTTAAAGCCCAAAGTATGTAAGTAGTTGGTTGCTATTTGTGCATGTTATTTTGACATACTTCTGTGTTTCCATTTTACATTAGTTTGTGTACTGCCAAGTCTGCTGTGAGCCCTTCCACAAGTTTTGTTTAGAGGAAAACGAGCGCCCTCTGGAGGACCAACTGGAAAATTGGTGTTGTCGTCGCTGCAAGTTCTGTCATGTTTGTGGAAGGCAGCATCAAGCTACAAAGGTACAAAACTAAGTGATAGAATGTAACATACATATATATATATATATAAAATTTTTTTAAAATAAGTGATAGAATTTCTTAGGCCATTCATTACTCTGTCTCCTCTTCTACCTTTTAATTTAGGGTTTTGTATATGCATTTTTTTTCCCTCTTATTGACATAGTCTGTTTTAACTAACCACCAGTTTTTGTGTTTTAATTCTGGGAATTTGGCATAAAAACATGACATTGGATAGAATCCCAGATTAAATCTGTCCTATGGGTATACTCACCACTGGGAATATTGCCTGTGGAAAAAAATAAATCCCTAAGCAGGAAAAATCCCTGTGACAGGAAATAAGTCCCCATGCTATAACTGAGTAAATGATTTATGAATAATATGAAATGGGTTTCTGAGTAATAGATACTTAGTGAAAATGATGTGATGCCCACCACCATGCCTTTGTATTCCCTTATAGCAACTGCTGGAGTGTAATAAGTGCCGAAACAGCTATCACCCTGAGTGCCTGGGACCAAATTACCCCACCAAACCCACGAAGAAAAAGAAAGTTTGGGTTAGTACATACATTATGCTATTTCGAAGAGGATTATCAGGGGATTGTTGGGATTGCACAACTTATAGTGGGAATATTCTTGCTTGGATATCATTATAACAGGTTTTTTGCCTCATTATTAGGAAAAGCCATCTCAGTAGGAAGTCAGCTTTAGAAATTTATTGCTTTCAATATCATTTTAGATAAAAGGTGATAATAAAAAAAAAAGTTACTACTGAGTTCCTTTTCTTCTTTTCTAGATCTGTACCAAGTGTGTTCGTTGCAAGAGCTGTGGATCCACAACTCCAGGCAAAGGGTGGGATGCACAGTGGTCTCATGATTTCTCACTGTGCCATGACTGTGCCAAACTCTTTGCAAAAGGTACTCCCAAATAGTCATTTTCATCACTTTTAGAAATTGTGGTTGGTCTTTCACAAGTGATCTGGACACTCCAGTAGAATGAGAACAGTCGTGCCATGCATAAGTTCCCTGTTATGCTTTTTTCTTTATACAGAGAATTCTAACAACTAAGGTATTTTATGTTTTGTTAGTTTAGATGGGAAGAATTTAGAGGATTTTTTACAAAAGAATGCTCTAAGTATTTCCCAGAGTGAGGTACATACATACATTTGATTGCTCCAGAAATGATTTTTGGTGGTACTTAGTCAAATACTTTGACAGTTATACTAGAAAAAAAATTGTTATAATACATTAAAATAATTATTTTACTGACTTAGGATGATGATGATATAGAGTTTACTATTGATATTTAGAACTAACAAATCAAGAGCATAAAATGAAAAATAATGCAGGTGATTCATGGATAAAGCAAATTAGTGGAGGTGTATGTAGTGCTAAAGTTTACAAGTGCTGAACTAAGCTCTAAGGTAAAAGCAGTAGGAAACAGGATAAAGTATGAACTCACTGCTTTTTAATCCCTTCTTTGCAAAAATTTAACCATCCCCTTGAGTTATTTAAGGGATAAAGTTCTTGCCATTCTTTTTCTATGATATTTGTAAAACCTGTTTCATGACCTTGACAAGCAGGTCTAATACCAGCATTCTGTAGGGGAACTGTGCTGCCTGTCATAAGACAGTCCAGAGGAAGGTAATGGATGGAGGCTTATATTTTTAGATAAGATTGGCATTTGTAAGTCAGGGCCTTAGAGGCATTGGTGTGTACACAAAAGCACTGCTGAATGCTTTGTTTTGCTTTCAGGAAACTTCTGCCCTCTTTGTGATAAGTGTTATGATGATGATGACTATGAGAGTAAGATGATGCAATGTGGGAAATGTGATCGCTGGGTCCATTCCAAATGTGAGAATCTTTCAGGTACAGAAGGTTGGAGTCTTTTTTTATTACAGTCTCTTTCTAGTTTCTTTCTTTCTGGGTGTAGTTGTATTTAAAGTTCCCACAGTGATAGGACCTTGAAATTATGAAGTCCTTTTAAATGTTTTCATTTTGTTTGGTCTCTAGAATAAGAAGTGCTGTGTTAAGTTTGTATTCATTAATCATTCCTTTAAAATATTATTTACTGTCCTTTTGTGGGCAGCATAACCTATTGATTATCCGATAACCAAATCCTGGCTTAATGATAATGTCTTTTTTTGGATATCAACATATATGAGCTCCTAGGAGTTATTAGAGCCTTAGTACTGTTCCTGACACAACACTTTATATTAAGTTCAGTGGTGTAGTTTTTCTTCTTTCTCTCCCACTCTTCAGAATACCTCTTCATTGTAGGTTTTGTTTTCCTAGATGAGATGTATGAGATTCTATCTAATCTGCCTGAAAGTGTTGCCTATACTTGTGTGAACTGTACTGAGCGGCACCCTGCAGAATGGCGACTGGCCCTTGAAAAAGAGCTGCAGATATCCCTGAAACAGGTTCTGACTGCCTTGTTGAATTCTCGAACCACCAGCCACTTGCTTCGTTACCGACAGGTAACCCCAGTCTCATTTTATTTCTTGGGAATTTTTAGGTGATTTTTACCTAGTCGTCGAGTGGATATTCGGTTTTTTTTGTGTTTTTTTTTCTTTCACTATTCTTTAGTTAGCTTTATAGAGTTACTTGTTCTGACCTTAAACTACTAAGAAAATTGTTAGAGCCAAGACTAGGACTGTCTTTGAGTTAAGAAATAGGAAGCGGTCATCTCTTTAAAGGCTTTGCAATTATTACAAGAAATTTGAACTTTACACTGTGAAGGTAAAATCAGTCAATTGAAGAACTTCACTCAAGAGAATAAACTGAGAGGAGTTGCTTTTTAGAAAACAGTGATTCTGAGTAGAGGGAGAGGAAGGATTAGATAGGAATGAACCCGAAACAAGCAGGGATTACAAAGCAGTTTGGGTAATCTAGGTAGGAGGATACCTTGGTGTCCTGCTCAAGATAATAGAAGAGTAGAGCTCCTTTGGCTCTGGGAAGTTCCAGAGCTCTTCAGGGTCCAGTTTGACCATGAATACAAGGTATGATGCTGGAAAGGCCACACAGGTGACTTTAGTTCAGAACTAGGCTGCTGCTTTATCTTTAGATAGAGCTCCATTAAAAAAAAAAAAAAAAAAAAAAGAACATCAGTGGCTATCTTTGTTTTATTCAGAAGGAATTTGATAGTTTTGATTTCTTTATACTAGATATAGAGGCTATCAGGCAAAACTAAATTAACCTAGCCAAGCTATTAGGTTAACTCTCTCTTCAATACTTGAGAAACTTCTGATTATTTTCATGTTCATTGGATTTTATATGAATCATTCATATTACCAACTTTATTCGTTTTCATTAATTTTTCATGGCTGTCTCATATTTAATGTTAGATAAAAGAGATAAAAGAAACATGTCTTTCCTGGCAACAGGCTGCCAAGCCTCCAGACCTGAATCCTGAGACAGAGGAGAGTATCCCTTCCCGCAGCTCCCCAGAAGGGCCTGACCCACCGGTGCTTACTGAAGTCAGCAAACAGGAAGATCAACAGCCTTTAGATCTGGAGGGAGTCAAGAGAAAAATGGACCAAGGGAATTACACCTCTGTGGTATGAGTTTACAGGAAACTGCTAAATTTCAAGTGGCGGTGTAGTTTTCTTGGGTCTTTTGGGGACAAAGGCTGGATATAAGCATATAAGAGATGATTTGTATGAAATTCTAAATTTAGGTATCATGTGGCTTTGCATACCTAAAAACATATGAGTTATTTTCAGTCTGGGTGTCAGAAGATGGATTGTGATAGGGAAGGTAATACCTTAAAATGGTTCTTTCATTTAGCTTTTACTGTGTTACCTGGAGATTATATTAATTTTGTATTAAAGCTTAATGAAAAATGCTAATGTGAAGTTAATTGGCTTGTCCCTTTTGAGATCAAATCTGAATTTTTTTTCTATATTGAGTATTCATTTGTAGATAGATAGATGTCTTTTAATTTTGTGGTTTTAAGAATAAATAGGAAGTGATCATCTATTATCTCATGGCCCATATTTGCTATTCAGTTGATGACTAATTTTAGTTTAAATAAAAAACTGTGACTCTGGGTGACTTACCATGATACAGCTCGTTTATTTGTATTCTTGGTTTCTGCCTTCTTCCTGGCCTCTCTTGACTGCCACAAGCTAATTGTGAATTGAATCACAAAGACTTCTGTGAAAGAGAAATTGCACCGTATGAAAAAGTAGGGTGTCCCTTTTCTGTTGAATCTCTGTGCTGGATGATTTTGGAGGGAAGAGGAAGTGGTTTTGAGAGCCCACTGTTTTATGAATAATTAATGCTTTGTTTTTGTATATAGTTGGAGTTCAGTGATGACATTGTGAAGATCATTCAAGCAGCCATTAATTCAGATGGAGGGCAGCCAGAGATTAAAAAAGCCAACAGCATGGTCAAGTCCTTCTTTATTCGGGTGAATGATATTAATAGTTTGTATTTTTAATGCTTATCTATGTGTAATTACTCCATGAACAGAAAGAGCTGTTTGTTCTCTCCTACAATTTGCTTTGCCATGTGTATAAAACATCTTTTGGCTTAATTTGTTTCTTTGATTTTTTGGGAGGAAGTTGGTGAGGTTGTCAGAGTAGATGCCAATGTTGCCTTGGTGGCCTGAAATTATCCTTTTATTGACAGAGAATCTGGTGTGAAATTATTGGGTTTTATGTGGTTTCCAAATGAATGCTCATATGCTTACATTTTGTTTGTTTTTCTATTAGCAAATGGAACGTGTTTTTCCATGGTTCAGTGTCAAAAAGTCCAGGTTTTGGGAGCCAAATAAAGTATCAAGCAAGTAAGTAAATCTGAGTATTTCTTCTCTCTTCATCAGGTATAAATCTGAGAGTTCTTACATTTTTTTGACTGGCATTTTTTTAGACTAGATTTTAATATTTGAAAAATTAGTCCATCGAAATTCCTTTTCAGTGCTGATTTTGAGACATTTATTGTTGATGTAACCTATTTGCCTTTTTTTTTCTTTCTTTGGTATGATGTCAGGAAACTTGGTTTAACTTGTGGCATCTATATATGTAGTATATTACAGACTTACTACAATTAAGTTATGTTATATTCAGTTCAAGTG
Source organism: Uropsilus gracilis (assembly GCA_004024945.1). Classification (NCBI taxonomy): domain Eukaryota; kingdom Metazoa; phylum Chordata; class Mammalia; order Eulipotyphla; family Talpidae; genus Uropsilus; species Uropsilus gracilis. The sequence goes on from PVHY01010891.1 coordinate 25,002, forward strand.
GTGTTCTCTGCTGCCCTTGATTGTCCATATTTTAATTTTAAAAATTTTATGACAGTAAAGCCTTTTGATAAGTTTTTCCAAAAGTCATAAACTGAGATTGTTTTTTTTTTCTTTTGAATAAGAAAGTTCTCTTCAGGCAGTTTTCCAGTTTTGTGACTTGTTCTTATATATTGCAAGTGACTCATCCCTGGGACTGAGACCTGGCAGTGTCAGGGATTTGATGATTTTGTGCAGTTCCAGGTATATTGTAGGAGTTCAATAAATACTTGTCGAATCAATTATTTTCAGCAGTGGGATGTTACCAAACGCAGTGCTTCCACCTTCACTTGACCATAATTATGCTCAGTGGCAGGAGCGCGAAGAAAACAGCCACACTGAGCAGCCTCCTTTAATGAAGAAAATCATTCCAGCTCCCAAATCTAAAGGACCTGGAGAACCAGACTCACCAACTCCTCTGCATCCTCCAACACCACCAATTTTGAGTAAGACACCAAAGTGTCATTGTTCTAGTCTCTCTAGATGTAGAGGATCAACTTTGTGCTAACTTAATATATTTAAATATTGGGAAGAAACTTTCAGATCATGCTAAATGTATTGTTAATTTTGCTCTTCTTGGATTGATATAGTTACTCAAATGTAACAGATGGTGAAACTTTGAACCCTTTTTGAAAATGTTTATTTTATAGGCTATAAACTGGTTAAGCTAAATTGTTTTCGTTTTTTCCTGGGAATCAGAGTATTGCCAATTTTAACTGGGTACTTTTGGGGTTCCAAGGCGCTGATCGGAGTCGAGAAGATAGTCCAGAACTGAACCCACCCCCAGGCATAGAAGATAATAGACAGTGTGCATTATGCTTGACGTATGGAGACGACAGTGCTAATGTAAGTACTCTGGCTTGCTCCAGGTTGCTAGTTAATAGTCTCCCACAATGAAACGTTTGTCCTTTGTTTTCGAACTTAAGGTTGGGTGCCATTTAATGAAAGTCACTTAGTTTGTGGCACTGGGTTTTTTCCTTAAACTGGGTTTAGTTGATTTGAAAGATGATTTATCTTTAATTAACATACTGATGTTTAGTGATTTCTGTAGGAAGAGCCTCAAAAAGATTTTATGAAAGGCAATAAAATGTAAGCTGTATATATGAGGTAGATTATGTTTAATTTAGTAAAGCAGAATGGTTAAGAACCCTATTTCTGGCAATTTGCTGGATTTACTTCTGTGCTTTACCTGACTACTTGTTCATCTTGACAAGTACCTCACCTCTCTGGCCTTCAATTTCATGTACAAAATGAAAATAATAGTAAAGCATACATACTTGCTTCATATTAGTTGTAAGGATGAAATGAATTCATGTATGTGAAACCTTATTTGGTCCCAGGGACAAAGAGAGCTTACAATTAAAAAGTTTTATGAAAAAAAAAAAAAATGAAAATAAAATTTTATGACTCAAGCACAGATTTTAAAATATAATTTTGAAATACGGTTTAAAGACATCATTGTACACTTTTATAAATTAGCATGCACTTTCTTTTTTCAATTCTCTTTGCTAATTAAATATTTGCAATCTGTGGGAAAGGTTTAGAAAAGAAAGAAATGGGAACAAACATGAAGAAATTGTTTTTTGTATGCATCCATATGCTAAAGAATTGTAGTTGGCTTATTGAAGTATGTATAATCTTGACTGAAGTAAGAGTAATATGAAAGAAAATCTTTGACACATTCTTTAAAGAAAAAGGCTATCTTTTTGTTTTGTAGGATGCTGGTCGTTTATTATACATTGGTCAGAATGAGTGGACACATGTAAATTGCGCCTTGTGGTCAGCAGAAGTATTTGAAGATGATGATGGGTCACTAAAGAATGTGCATATGGCAGTGATCAGGGGCAAGCAACTGGTAAGAACTTACAGGTCAATTTTGTGATGAAGATACCCTCTCAGCTTCCAGATGTTCTTTTTGTGGTTAAATACTTGGTCACCTATGTTTTGCATAGTTTTTCACCATGGTTAGCCAACGAAAAAAATACTGATTTACACTGTAGGCAGATTGTTGTTTTGACCCGTAGATGAGGGTTCCAAAAGAAATAGGCAACCAGCTATTATCTATTTGGAAGGTAATTCAACTGTGTAAGAAAAGCTAATTTACTAAGTGATTTAGACAAAATTTTCTCAGAGATTTCAGTTGAATCAACAGTCTGAGAATTCATAGGATAAACTCACAAAAGAGGATATACACAAAGAGGATGTGGAAAGTGACTAGTAGCAGCTGAGCACAATCAGGAAAGACCATGAAGGAGTAAGATTTTAGAAGTCCAATATGCTATCCATTGTGCAATGGAGCCACCTAAAGAGTAAGATTTTAAAAGCTATATTTTGAAGGAGAGGAAAAGATGGAGAATTATAGGAAAGAAACAAAAAGATAGCACATGTAAAGAAAAAGTCCTCCCTGGAAAGAATTCAAGGCTGTGACAAACAAAATATGATGTGTGGTCTACTTGAAGAAAATCTTTGAAAAACATGATAAATGTATCTAGTAAATCCAGTAACTAGTGAATGATTATGCTTCTGATTAATATAATCCTTTTAAAACTAGGTCTTTAGACATAATAGCATTCAGCAAAATGGTGTTTTTAGCATTGATCTTCAAAGCTTCATCTTCTCTACATCAATCTTGCACCCCAAATGTTTTGGTCAAAGTTTTAAATCAAATTCTAATATTTAAATGCAATGGTTATGGGACCCCATGGACTATCAGAGAATGTTATAAAGGAGGCTTTATAGCTCATGTTACGTTATCCCTCCGTAATTATTTAGATTACCAATAAAGAGATTGACTCTCATAGGAAACCCAGAATGGGGTGATTCTGGGGTGATTCTGTAGAGAAGATGGAAAAAAAATACGGAAGTCTGACTAGGACTCTTCTGAATTGCCAGAGATGTGAATTCTGTCAAAAACCAGGAGCTACTGTCGGTTGCTGCCTCACATCTTGTACCAGCAACTATCACTTCATGTGTTCCCGAGCGAAGAACTGCGTCTTTCTGGATGATAAAAAAGTGTATTGCCAACGACACCGAGATTTGATCAAAGGCGAGGTGAGAGAGCGTTAGTTGCTTTTTGAATTCTCTAGGACTTCAGTGAACATAACACTTACTTTGACTGCCTACTAGGGTTCTAGAATTAGAACACCTAGTGAAACAGAAAAAAAATGTTTTTGGCATATGCACTGTACTTTCCCTCGAGAGTCAGTATCAGTAAAATACACATACTAATAGCTACCCTGGGTTTTCGTTTAAGGTTGTGCCCGAGAATGGATTTGAAGTTTTCAGAAGAGTGTTTGTGGACTTTGAAGGAATTAGTTTGAGAAGGAAGTTTCTCAATGGCTTGGAACCGGAAAATATCCACATGATGATTGGTATGATGTCGGCCTTGGTCATTGGGGAAGGCTGTATGTGTCGGTGGGGCACTGTCTATAGTCTTCAGTTACAAAATGATCCTGTCCTCTTAATGCCTAATCAGTTCTTCTTTCCTTGGTCAGGCTCCATGACAATTGACTGCTTAGGAATTCTGAATGATCTCTCTGACTGTGAAGATAAGCTCTTTCCTATTGGATATCAGTAAGTAGCACTGTAGGGAAAGGACAGTAGTCCCCACACAACTTGAGCACCCTGAAGTCATGAGCAAATCAACCAGGTAGAACTGTACTCATCACCTACACGTATCTGCTGCTAAAATTAACTGCTTTTGCTGCTTCGCCTCCATGAGAACTAGAGCACTTTAGATCACCTAAATCTAGTTATAGAAGGAAACTATTAAGGCCGGGCACGGTGGCTTGTGCTTGTAAGCTTCAGCCTATGAAGCGGCCGCGGCTAGGGATTGCGGTTTGAGTCCTGCCTAGGGCCCGTAGCGAGACCTAGTTCCAAAAAAATAGCTGGGCGTGGTGGTGCGCACCTGTAATCCCAGCTAGTTGGGAAGCTGAGGCTGGGGAGTGCTTGAGTCCGTGGTACCCCAGGCAACAAGAGCCTGCTGTTCCACGGGCAAAAATAGCGAGACCTAGTCTCAAAAAAAAAAAAAAAAAGAAGGAAACTATTGCTCACATGATACTGGAATCACTTCCAAAGAGAACCTGAGCAGAAAACATAGGATTGGTTCTTAGGATTTCAGTTCCACTCATCTGGATTCAAAGTCCAGAGTGTTGTCAAGTTTTGAACACCTTGTGTCTCTTTCTTCAATTTTACATTTTCTGAAAATGTAAAATTTTCTAAAGATGTAAGCCTTTCAACAATCAGATTTTCCATTAAAAATTTATCATCTTCCCTACGTGAAGTAAATTATTTAAGTATCTAGCAAGCTGACAACACAACTTGTAATGTCCCTCTCTTCCTCTCCCCTTTTGGCGTCTCATTTTGCTATTTATAGTCTGGTATTCTGCTTCTCATAAACACTGTCTGCTCCACATATAGCTGGCAGTTCTTTGTATCAATGAGTCTGTCTCCATTGGCATCTAGCAAATGTGAAGCAGTTACATTTTTCTTGCCTCATGGGACTTTTCTCCTAACGGAAACAACTCAGGTTTGCACATAACTCATTTTTTCACACAGTGTGGGGCAGTCATCACTTCCTGAATGACAGTAACTACTTCCCATGATAGTTACTTCATTTTAGGATATCTTAATATTTCTGACCTTTGCTTACAATGTAACTTATAAAATGAAAAGGTTTCATGTCACCTCTGAAAGGCTAAGAAAAGCGAAGGGCTTTGGAAAACTTAGAAGATCTAGAGTAAGAATTCATGAAATGAAACCAAATTCTATAAATTAAGATGATCAGAATGAGAAATGGTTTTGATATAGGTTATTTTATGCTGATTTTATGCTGTACTCTGATTTATGGTGGTTTTTACAAATCCGTCTGCCAGGTGTTCTCGGGTGTACTGGAGTACCACAGATGCTCGCAAGCGCTGTGTGTATACCTGCAAGATAGTAGAGTGCCGCCCTCCGGTTGTAGAACCAGATATCAACAGCACTGTTGAACATGATGAAAATAGGACCATTGCTCATAGTCCCACAGCTTTTGCAGGTCAGTCTTTAATCAAGATGAAACTTAAATTAGATTTGGGGGAGTTCTGTGATTGAAAGGTAGAGGGAAAATCCTTTCTTTTACAAAGGATGTCACATTTCTAGTTTGCTACCAGTAGCTGACTTTTTTTTTTTTTGCCCCTGTCCTCATACCTGACACTTTTTATTGGCTCACTTGTTTGATATTTTTATTTGACTTTGTTAATAAGAGTTTATATTTCTTACCGCAGAAATTTCATCTAAAGAAAGTCAGAATGCAGCTGATATTATAAGTCCTCCATCACCAGACCGACCTCTTCATTCTCAAATCTCTGGCTCCTGTTGTTATCATGTCATCCCAAAGGCCCCTAGGATTCGAACACCCAGTTATTCTCCAACACAGAGGTCCCCTGGCTGTCGGCCATTGCCTTCTGCAGGTAAAGAACATCACTCAGCTTCTTGACACAAAGGTCAGCATAAAGATTAGTTTGTGATTCTATCAAACAATTTCACTGTGATGACTTTGGCTATTTGAAAATGTTTTTCAGTTACCTCTAAGAACATATAGCCAAGTCACTGAAACCAGTGACTGCCACACATCTGTTCTGTCTGTAATAGACTTACTTTTCCTTTCTCATGTAGGAAGTCCTACCCCAACCACTCATGAAATAGTCACGGTGGGTGATCCTTTACTCTCCTCTGGACTTCGAAGCATTGGCTCCAGGCGACACAGTACTTCTTCCTTGTCACCCCAGCGTTCTAAACTGCGGATAATGTCTCCAATGAGAACTGGGAGTACCTACTCCAGGAATAGTGTTTCTGCAGTCACCACGGGGGCCGCTGCAGATCTTGAGTCAAGTGCCAAAGCTGTCGATCATGTCTTAGGGACTCTGAATTCAAATACTAATTTAGGGCAAAACACTTCCACCTCTTCAAATTTGCAAAGAACAGTGGTTACTATGGGCACTAAAACCAGTCACTTGGATGGAGCTTCAGAAATGAAGTTTTCTAGTGCCTCAGACTTGACATCTAAGAGCTCATTAAAGGGAGAGAAGACCAAAATGCAGAGTTCCAAAGGTTCAGAGGGATCTGCTCATAATGTGGCTTACACTAACATTCCTAAACTGGCTCCCCAGGTTCACAATACAGCAGAATTAAGTGCTAGTAAAATTGGCACTTTTTCTGAACTGTCTTCAGTGCCGTTTTCTTCTAAAGAGGCCCTCTCCTTCCCACCACTCCACTTGAGAGGACAAAGGAATGATCGAGACCAACATATGGATTCTAACCAATCAGCAAACACCCCTCTTGATGACAATACTGAAGTCAAAACCTTGAAGCTATCTGGAGTGAGCAGCAGATCATCCATTACCAGCGAGCATGTGGGATCTAGTTCCAGAGATAGAAGACAGAAAGGGAAAAAATCTTGTAAAGAAACCTTCAAAGAAAAGCATTCCAGTAAATCTTTTTTGGAGCCTGGTCAGGTGACAACTGGTGATGAAGGAAATCTAAAGCCAGAGTTTATTGATGAGGTTTTGACTCCTGAGTTTCTGGGGCAACGACCATGTAATAATGTTTCCTCTGATAAAGTTGGGGACAAAGTCCTTGCTAATCCAGGCATCCCTAAAGTTCCACCCATGCAAGTAGAAGGATCTGCCAAGGAGTTACAGACACCCCGGAAACGTACAGTCAAAGTAACACTGACACCTCTAAAAATGGAAAATGAGGGTCAGTCCAATAACACCCTGAAAGAAGGTAGTCCCGTTTCCCCTTTGCAAATAGAGTCAGAATCTCCAACAGAACCAGTGTCCACCTCTGAAAGTCCAGGAGATGGTCCAGTGGCCCAACCAAGCCCCAATAATACCTCATCTCAAGATTCTCAGAGTAACAACTATCAGAATCTTCCAGTACAGGACAGAAACCTAATGCTTCCAGATGGCCCTAAACCTCAGGAAGATGGCTCTTTCAAGAGGCGATATCCCCGTCGCAGTGCCCGGGCACGTTCTAACATGTTCTTTGGGCTCACACCACTCTATGGAGTCAGATCTTATGGTGAAGAAGACATTCCTTTCTATAGCAGTTCAACTGGGAAGAAACGAGGCAAGAGATCAGCCGAAGGACAGGTGGATGGGGCCGATGACTTAAGCACATCAGATGAAGATGACTTATATTATTACAATTTCACTAGAACAGTGATTTCTTCAGGTGGAGAGGAACGGCTGGCATCCCATAATTTATTTCGGGAGGAGGAACAGTGTGATCTTCCAAAAATTTCACAGTTAGATGGTGTTGATGATGGGACAGAGAGTGATACTAGTGTCACAGCCACAACAAGGAAAAGCAGCCAGATTCCCAAAAGAAATGGAAAAGAAAATGGAACAGAGAACTTAAAGGTTGATCGGCCTGAAGATGCTGGCGAGAAAGAACATGTCATCAAGAATTCTGTTGGACACAAAAATGAGCCAAAGATGGATAACTGCCACTCTGTAAGCAGAGTTAAAACCCAAGGACAGGATTCCTTGGAAGCTCAACTCAGTTCATTAGAGTCCAATCGCAGAGTCCACACAAGCACCCCCTCGGACAAGAATTTACTGGACACTTATAACACTGAGCTCCTGAAATCTGATTCAGACAATAACAACAGTGATGACTGTGGGAATATCCTGCCCTCAGACATCATGGACTTTGTTCTAAAGAACACTCCATCCATGCAGGCTTTGGGTGAGAGCCCGGAGTCATCTTCATCAGAACTCTTGAACCTTGGTGAAGGTTTGGGTCTTGACAGTAATCGTGAGAAAGACATGGGTCTTTTTGAAGTATTCTCTCAGCAGTTACCGACAACAGAACCTGTGGACAGTAGCGTGTCTTCCTCTATCTCCGCAGAGGAGCAATTTGAGTTGCTACCATCTGATCTCTCTGTCCTGACGACCAGGAGTCCTACTGTCCCTGGCCAGAATCCTGGGAGACTAGCTGTAATCTCAGACTCAGGGGAGAAGAGAGTAACCATCCCAGAAAAATCTGTGACCTCCTCTGAAGGTGACTCAGCACTGCTCAGTCCTGGAGTCGATCCAACTCCTGAAGGCCATATGACTCCTGACCATTTTATCCAAGGACACATGGATGCAGACCACATCTCCAGCCCTCCTTGTGGTTCAGTGGAGCCAGGTCATGGCAGCAGTCAGGATTTAACTAGAAACAGTAGCACCCCTGGCCTTCAGGTACCTGTTTCCCCTACTGTTCCTATCCAGAACCAGAAATACGTGCCCAATTCTACTGATAGTCCTGGCCCATCTCAGATTTCTAATGCAGCTGTTCAGACCACTCCACCCCACCTGAAACCAGCCACTGAGAAACTCATTGTTGTTAACCAGAACATGCAGCCACTTTATGTTCTCCAAACTCTTCCAAATGGAGTGACCCAAAAAATCCAATTGACCTCTTCTGTTAGTTCTACACCCACTGTGATGGAGACAAATACTTCAGTATTGGGGCCCATGGGAAGTGGTCTCCCAGGACTAAATCCAAGTTTGCCAGCTTCTCAATCTTTGTTCCCTCCTGCTAGCAAAGGATTGCTCCCCATGCCTCATCACCAGCACTTACATTCCTTCCCTGCAGCTACTCAAAGTAGTTTCCCACCCAGCATCAGCAGTCCTCCTTCAGGCCTACTTATTGGGGTTCAGCCTCCTACAGATCCCCAACTTTTGGTTTCAGAAGCCAACCAGAGGACAGACCTCAGTACCACAGTAGCCACTCCATCCTCTGGACTCAAGAAAAGACCCATAAGTCGTCTACAGACCCGAAAGAATAAAAAACTTGCTCCCTCTAGTACCCCTTCAAACATTGCCCCTTCTGATGTTGTGTCTAATATGACATTGATTAACTTCACACCCTCCCAGCTTTCAAATCATCCCAATCTGTTAGATTTGGGGTCACTTAATACTTCATCTCACCGAACTGTCCCCAACATCATAAAAAGGTCTAAATCTGGCATCATGTATTTTGAACAGGCACCCCTGTTACCACAGAGTGTGGGAGGAGCTGCTGCCACAGCGGCGGGCACATCACCAATAAGCCAGGATACCAGCCACCTCACGTCAGGGTCTGTGTCTGGCTTGGCATCTGGTTCCTCCGTCTTGAATGTTGTATCCATGCAAACTACAACGGCCCCTACAAGTAGTGCTGCAGTTCCAGGACATGTCGCATTAACCAATCCAAGGCTGCTCGGTACCCCAGATATTGGCTCAATAAGCAATCTTTTAATCAAAGCCAGCCAGCAGAGCCTGGGGATTCAGGACCAACCAGTGGCTTTACCAACAAGTTCAGGAATGTTTCCACAAATGGGGACATCACAGACTCCCTCTGCTGCTGCTGCTATGACAGCGGCCTCTAGCATCTGTGCACTCCCCTCTACTCAGACTACGGGCATAACTACTGCTTCGCCTTCTGGGGAAGCAGAAGAACACTATCCGCTTCACCATGTGAACCAGCTCCTTGCCAGCAAAACTGGGATTCTTCCCTCCCAGCGTGATCTTGATTCTGCTCCAGGGACCCACGGATCCAACTTTACCCAGACAGTAGATGCTCCTAACAGCATGGGGCTGGAGCAGAATAAGGCTTTGTCCTCAGCTATGCAAGCCAGCTCAACCTCTCCTGGGGACTCTCCATCTTCTGGACAGCCGTCAGCAAGCCCCTCAGTGCCGGGTCCCACTAAAACCAAACCAAAAATCAAACGGATTCAGCTGCCTTTGGACAAAGGGAATGGCAAGAAGTACAAAGTTTCCCATTTGCGAACCAGTTCTTCTGAAGCACACATTCCAGACCAAGACTCCAACACAACATCCATGACCACAGCCACAGGGTGAGATCCAAATACTAGCGATGTTGAATCTGTGGGATTTTGTGCTCTGGATTAGAGGCTATTGAAGCAGTGATCTAGGAGAGATATTCATTGTCCAAGTTGGACCACTCTGCTTTATGAGTTTTGTTTTTGTGGGGGTTTTTTGTTTTGTTTTGTTTTTATGGTATTTTTGAGAATAGGTCTCGCTGTTTTTGCCTGTGGAACCGCAGGCTTTTGTTGCCTGGGGTACCACAGACTCAAGCAGCCCCCAGCCTCAGCTTCCCAGGTAGCTGGGATTACAGGCGCACGCCACCATGCCCAGCTATACTTTTTTTGGAACTAGGTCTCGCTACGTGCCTCCTTTGGGACTCGAATCATGATCCCTGACCCCAGCCACGGCTTCCTAGGCTGCTACTTACAGGCATGCGCCACCATGCCCGGCTCTGCTTTATGAGTTTTGACTTGGACTTTTTTTCTTTCCTCAGCATAGTGATTTATGGAACAAAATTTAGTTCCATCCATGGAGCTTGTTTGTCTCTTGAGTAGAACACATCTGTAGCTACTTTTTGCTCTGACTTAAGACAGTGCAGTTGCTTACTTTAGGTTTTGTGGGGTTTTTTCTTTCTTTTTTTTTTTTCTCTTTTTTTAACTAAGGTTTAGGATATTAGGGAATGACTATTCCATTCTGGAGGGCAAAACCACCTGTTTCGGATCTTCATGTAGTCCTTTCTAGAACTTTGTCACTCAAGAATGACATATGTAGAGTGCACGAGTCAGGTTTCGCTTTTGTATAGCCACCATTCAGATCATTTCTAATGAGAAGCTGCTCCAGAAGACGCCTTGTGCTCTTTCTCAGTCAGGACTTGGTCTCCCTCAAGGGGCCACCATTCTAGCCTGTATCACCACAGATTGCTTTTCTAGGATCATCAGTTTGATTGATCCCAATAGGATTATTTCTCTAGATTGACTTTCTCTCTCAACTGACCTCCACTTTCAATTTGCTGGTGATTTTTCTTGAAGAGATAACTAGTGCTTCTGTTTCAGGCCTCCGGGAGGAGAGACTGAGCATGAGCAGCAGGACACAGCCAGCGTGGAACAGCCATCACAAAAGGAATGTGGGCAGCCTGCAAGGTAAATGTCAAGGAGGTCTCTAAGATTAAACCCTCAGTTCTCTCTATCTCCATTTAAGAAAAAGCTCCTGATATTTTTTTTTAAATGGAAGTAGTTAATACATGTTTGTTTAAAAAATAAAAGCAGAGTTACTTCAGTCATGGGTAATAGTTCCTTGTTCATCCTCTCAACCCCTTCTCAGTCTATTCCCCAAAGCTACCACAGCTAATAATTTGTTTTTATTCATGCAGTCATTGCTGTAGAAAAAGATACATATGATGTGTGTGTGAAAACTTATTTACATAATATGAATAATGTTTTACATACTGTTCTGTACTTGGTTCTTAGATTTATTGTATTGTGTACCTTTTTCTGTGCCAGTACATATAAATGGAATTCATTTTTTAAATAATTGCCTCTAGTGGTATTGTGTAATTTATAATAATTTATTTAGCCAGTCTTTTTGCTAATACATCTGGATTGTTTCCAAGAATGAAACTGGTGGTGGTTTGCAAACTATCACAGTTACTTTTGTTTTAGTTAAACCAGCTAACTTCTAAAGCTGCTTCTAACAAGTGTCGTTTCAGTTTTTTCCTAATACTAAAAGGTATGAGAAGAATTTATAGGACACAATGTACAATGCCAACAGCAGAAACTTAATGTCAATATTTAGGAGAGATCTTTAAAAAGATAGTTTTGTGTTATGTACCACGTGGTCATATGGTGATGACAGCCATTCTGCAGGTTCTATACAAAGCGCTGTGTGATTCATTTCTAGTATTTGCATACAGAACTGACAGCTGTGTGGCAGGTTATAGACAGTGTTTATTTTAGAGTTGAAGAAGTAGCCTGAGATTATACCTCACATTTGCTTTGCTTTTCATCTAGGCAAGTGACTGCTCTTCCTGAGAATCAGGAAGCACAAAATCCAGCAAATGAACAAGAAAGTACAGGTATGCAGGTCAATACAGCTTAGCATCAGACTTCCAAAGCCAAAGTATTACAAAATCTCTTAAATCTTATCTACTGATTTTCTAGATTTTTTTTTTAAAAACTAAACTCTACTGATTTTCTAGATTTTTTTTTAAAAAAAACTAAACTCCAAAGAAGTTTACTGATTATCCACAATTTTGTGATGTTTGTTTGTTTTTTTGAGGCTAGGTGTTGCTATTTTTGTGGAACTCCAGGCTCACATTTCCTGGGGTACCATAGACTCAAGCAATCCCCAGCCTCAGCTTCCCAGGTAGCTGGGATTACAGGCATGCACCACCACACCCAGCTAATTTTTTGGGAATTAGGTCTCGCTATGTGCCCCTGGTGGGACTCGAACCACGATCCCTGGCCCCGGCTGTGGTTTCCTAGGCTGCCGCTTACATGCATGCGCCACCTTGCCCGGCCCCAAAATTCTGTTATCTGCAAATAGAAACAATAAACTATAGAATGTAGCATAAGGAACTCTGGTGATGGTTTCCAGGTCATGTGGGAGTGGGAGAATTATGAGGACTACATCTGAGGGAAGAAATTAAATATTGCACAAAAATGAACAATGACATAGTAGAAAATAGGCTGGGCGCGGTGGCTTGTGCCTTTAATCCCAGCCTAGGAGGGGGGCTGAAACTAGGAATCACTTGAGTCTGCAGGTTCGAGACCACGCCGGGGCAACCTAGTGAGACCTGGTCTTAGAAAATAGCTGGGCATGGTGGCACATGCCTGTAATCCCATTTACCTAGTAGGCTGTGCCTGGGGATCACTTGAGTGAGTCCGTGGTACCCCGGGCAACGTAGTAAGACCTAGTCTCAAAAGAAAAAAGAAAACAAAATAAAAATAAATTGGGGGAAAAAAACTATGGTGTATTTTAGGCTTAGACATAATGTAAAGTCGGTGCTCAGGAAGTGTCTGCTGTTGCACTTTGGGTCCCTCTTTTCTCTGTCACAGAACCTAAAACAGTGGAAGAAGAGGAAAGTAATTTTAGCTCTCCACTGATGCTTTGGCTCCAGCAAGAACAGAAGCGGAAGGAAAGCATTGCTGAGAAAAAGCCTAAGAAAGGACTTGTCTTTGAAATTTCAAGTGATGATGGCTTTCAGATCTGTGCAGAAAGTATAGAAGGTTAGTGGATTTAATTAGTTTGGCCCACCTATCTGTTTCAGCTGGATTTGTGGTATATATACACCACATAAACGGTATATATATGTAGGTGTATATATATATATATATATACTAGATGTGGTATATATATTACATATAAGTACCATTTATGCGGGCAATTTTATGTTGGATATTATGGAAGATATTTGGAGACGTTACAGATTTTTCTTGTGCTTTAGAAGTAAGAGTAATAGAAGAGAAATAGTTCATAACTTATGCGCAAAGCTAATACAGGTTATGTTTTTAAGACCACATAAACCTTCACAGCACATGGCGTACGTACTTATCTCCTCAACCTTGTCTTCATTCTGCTACTTCTTTGTGCCATTCTCTCACCTCTGTGCTTTCCTACCTTTCTTCCTTTTGCCTGAAATCTTCTTCCTACCTTCATTCATTCACCTTGTAAATTCCAGCTCTTCCTTGAAGATTCAGCTTGGAGCCGAGCATGGTGGCTAGTGCCTGTAAGCTTCAGCCTATGAAGCTGCTGGGGCTAGGGATCACGGTTCGAGTCCTGCTTGGGGCAACACAGCGAGACCTAGTCCCCAAAAATTGCTGGGCGTGGTGGCGCGCGCCTGTAATCCCAGCTACCTGGGAAGCTGAGGCTGAGGATTGTTTTGAGTCCGTGGTACCCCAGGCAGCATGAGCCTGCGGTCCCATGGGTAAAAATAGCTAGACCTAGTCTCAAGAAAGGAAAAATAAAAAAAGATTCAGCTTGGAAAGTTTTCTCTACCTTCACCTAAAATTTGTTTCCTAAATGTTTGCTTCCCTTCTTTTGGGTGGCAGGGGTTTCTAACTCACTTTAAGAGGGCACTTAACCTAAGGGCTGGAATTTTATTTTGTTATTCTTTTCTTTTTTTTTTTTTTTTGAGACTAGGTCTCGCTATTTTTGCCCGTGGAACCGCAGGCTCTCGTTGCCCGGGGTACCACGGACTCAAGCAGTCCCCAGCCTCAGCTTCCCAGGTAGCTCGGATGACAGGCGTGCGCCACCACGCCCAGCTATTTTTTGGAACTAGGTCTCGCTACAGGCCCCAGGCGGGACTCGAACCGCAATCCCTAACCCCAGCCGCTTCATGGGCTGAAGCTTACAGGCACGAGCCACCGTGCCCAGCCCTTTGTTATTCTTTCCTGTATCTCAAGCATATAGATGTTCATTTATAATTAGAGGACTAGTGAATATTTTCTGATAGTACATAGTTGAGCAGTTGAATGGAAATAAAGATTAGATCAGGTGAGGTTTTCAGGAAATCCCATGAAAATTAACAGAATATTCTGTTAAAGGAGATAATAAAATTTGGGTTAGGCAAAGAAGACTGGGAGACTTTGTAAGAAGGATGTTAGCAAAGTTAGAAAAACAGCCATTGTGTTTGATGGCGTTAGATGGGAAAATGTTGAAATCCTTGTCAAGTCACAATGAGATTGGGAAGGTTGATAAGCAACAAATTTTATCAGGCCATCAGTGCCAAAACATGAAACCTTTGAAATTTGGGAGAGTGGGATAAAAATCATAATTTCTGAAAACTTAGCTTCATATAAGGTAGATTGACTTGGAGAAGCTAGAGAAAAACTGGTCACTAATAAGAGTATTACTACTGCAAGATGTCAGTTTCAGGAAGACCTATTTCCAATATTTAAAAAAAAAAAAGGAAAGACTACACATGAATGTATCCATATATGGTTTGCATATAAAGAGTAAAGAGAAGAGACAGTGAGGACTCTTAAGAATTCAAACTGGAGGTTGGGCACGGTGACTTGTGCCTGTAAACTTTAACCTATGAAGCGACTGGGGCTAGGGATTACGGTTCGAGTCCCACCTGGGGCCCGAAGCGAGACCTAGTTCCAAAAAAATAGCTGGGCATATGCCTGTAATCCCAGCTACCTAGGAAGCTGAGGCTGGGGATTGCTTGAGTCTGTGGCCCCTCGGGCAATGAGAGCCTGCGGTTCCATAGGCAAAAATAGCGAGACCTAGTCTCAAAAAAAAAAAAAAAAAAAAAAAGAATTCAAACTGGTCGACTAAAAAAGATAAGGAACAAAAATAATTAGTTTGAGTGTGAGTTCCACATAAGATTATTGAACATGAAGTGCTGATAAGAAATCTAACAATGTAGAGATCATGGAGTCCTAGGTTAGAACTGGAAAGGAATATAAAGTTTTTTAGTTCTACCCCTTAATTTTAAAGAACAGGATTTACGATCTCTCTACATTTAATGCTAGTATTGTTTTGGTTAGTGGTACGAGAAATAGATTGAATACCAAACATTCAGATTTGGGACCCATCAAAAACTGAATGCTTTCAGGTTCCAGGGTTCACTGTTTTTTCTTTTTCAGTTTCTTAGATGTTCCTTACCAAAAAAAAGATTCTTTGCAGTCTTTCTTTTTTCTTGAACTAGGCCTGTGTTGCTATAAACTTCTCTCAGTACTGCTTTTGCTGCTTTCCATAAATCCTGATAACTCAAGTCTTTATTTTCATTTGGCTCCACATATTTTTAATTTCTTTCTTTGCTTTCCTCATTAACCCAATAGTTGTTCAATAGCATGTTGTTTAGTCTCCACCTATTTGAGGTTTTTCCAGCATTCTTGCGGTTGATTTTTTATACCATTGTGATCAGAGGAGATACGTGACATGATTTCACTCTTCATGAATTTGTTTACTCTTGTTTTGTCACCCAACATGTGGTCTATCCTCAGAAACATTCTTTGTACACTTGAGAGGAATGTTCATTCAGCTTTTTTAAAGTGTGTGCTGTGTAAATGTCTTTTGCGCCCATCAGGCCTAATTCCTCGTTTAAGGCTGTTGTTTTCATGTTTATTTTCTGTGGCTGATATGTCTGTTGATGTGAGTGGGGATGTTGAAGTCCCCACTACTTTTTGTTCCTGTCAGTGTTAATAATATCTATAATTTGATGCTCCTTCATTTAATGCATATATATATTAATAAGTGTGATGTCTTCCTGGTGAGTTGACACCTTAATCATTATAAATGTCCATCCCTGTCTTTTATTAATCTCTTTTAACTGGAAGTCTGTTTTATCTGATAGAAATATAGTTGTTCTTGCCCTTTTTAGGGTACCATTTGCTTGTAAGACTGTTTTCCAGCCTTTTGCTCTAACCCTAATGTTGTTTTTGGTTCTCAGATAAGTCTCTTAGAGATAGCAGGAGTTAAGGTTTGTTTTCTGACCCATTCAGCCACTCTCTGCCTTTTCATTGTTGAGTTTCAGCAGTCATTTTCAGAAGGTATGAACTTCCTTACTGCTACTGTGTCCTAACAAGAACAGAATTAGAAGTATTTTCCTAGCTTCTTTCTTAATGTATTGAACTGACTTAAATTAAGACCAGTCTAGCAGGATGATTTTGCACTATAGGGGTTCTAAGCACAACACTTTTGCATACCATTGACCTTAACAGATGTTCATTGACTATTTTATTTCATCACAGATGCCTGGAAGTCACTGACAGATAAAGTCCAGGAAGCACGGTCAAATGCCCGCCTCAAGCAGCTCTCATTTGCAGGTAACGGCTAGAGCAGTTATCTTACTCTTATTTTGGAATAAGGTTGTGTTAACTTACTGGTCTATACTACAGACTTTAGTCTACAAATAATAATAAACTTTTGTTAAAAAATCGTTTTTGAAAGCTTTATTACGATAAAATTTTCACACTATACAGTTCATCCATATATTCATACACCTATGCAGTCATCATTACAGTAAGTTCTAGAACATTTTCTTTTTTCTTTTCTTTTTTTTTTGAGACTAGGTCTCACTATTTTTGCCTATGGAACTGCAGGCTCACATTGCCCAGGGTATGTGACTCAAGCAATCCCCAGCCTCAGCTTCCCAGGTAGCTGGGATTACAGGCACGCACCACCACGCCCAGCTATTTTTTGAGGGACTAGGTCTTGCTATGTGCCCCCGGTGGGACTTGAACCACGATTCCTGGCCCTGGCTGTGGCTTCCTAGGCTGCCGCTTACAGGCATGCACCACCATGCCCGGTCCAGAATTCTTTTCATCTTATTTTATACAGCCAAACCTACACCCATTAAACAGTAATTCTCCGTGCTCTCTTTGTACCAGCTTTTGGTAGCCATCATTATGCTTTCTGTCTCTTAAGATTTTGACGACTATAGCAGGGCGTGCTGGTGTATACCTGTAATCCAAGCGCTGTGAGGCAAGAGACCAAGAATCGCTTGAGTTTGTGGGTTTGAGACTACCCCGGGCAACATAGCGAGACCTGGTCTCGAAAGAGCAGCCAGGTGCAGTGGCAGGTGCCTGTAACCCCAGCTATCTGGGAGGCTGAGGCTGGGAATCACTTGAGTCCGCGGAATCGGGACTACCCCGGGCAACATAGCGAGACCTAGTCTCAAAAAAGAAAAAAAAAGATTTTGACTACTCTAAATATGTCATATAAAGGGAATCATGCAGTATTTGTCTTTTGTCACTGGCTTATTTCACTTAGCGTACTGTCCTCAGGTTCCATCTGTGTTGTAGCATGTTGCAGAATTTCCTTTTAAGGTAAATAATAGTCCATTGTACATTTTATTTATCCATTGACCTTTTAATGGACATTGGATTGCTTCCATATTTTAACTATTATGAATAATAGTTACAATACACATGGTATAGTAGGTACTATTATACACATGGGTCTCTCCATGAGACTCTGATTTCAGTTCTTTGGGGATATACCTGAAAGTGGAATTTATGACTCCTGTGGTAATTCTATTTCTAACTGTTTAAGGAAGTGCCATGCTGTGTCCTGCAGCAAGTAGCACCATTGTATGTCCCCATAGTAGTATACAAGCATTCCAGTTTCTTCACACCCTCACCAGCACTTGCTTTCTGGTCTCTTTGTTGGTAGCCATCAGTAGAGACATTATTACTGTTTTGCTATCAGTAATACCCAAAGCAATATCTGTAAATGAAATAGTATTGTGTACTTGATAAAAATATGAAGAACATTAGGTATTTGCTGTGTCAACAAGAGGTGTAGCAGTTGTTACAGTGTCCTGTTCCTTTAATGAAAGAAACCAGTAGTTTTAGAAAGCCTATCGCCATTCATGCTAGTAGATGTATGTAATCTTTGCTTTTATAAGACTAAGAGAAAAAAATGCTTATTAATGGTCTGAGACTGAACAAAGTCAAGTAATTACTAAGTGTATTACTTCATTTATTGACTATAACAGCACAAGCAGAAATGTGGCCTCTATAACTTTAGTGAGATACCTTTGTGAATAGGAGCTTGCAGATAACAGGTATTGCATTACCTGAATCTAAACAAAATGAGATCATAGTTGGCGTTATATAGTTTGTGTCTTGTCACACTGACAATGTGATCTTGGATATGGTATCCAGATTTGATGAGTCAGTGCTCCTGCCCACCTGTGACTGTGCAGGTGCTTCTTTTTTTATGTTTCCTTTTCCTCGTAAACCTGTCCTTTTAAAATGTAAAAATAAAAAATTAAATCCTCTGAACCTGTGTTTACTTACCTTAAAATGAAGCCGGTAACATCTGCCTCATATAGTCATTATCAGCATGAAATGAAATAATAAATTTAGCATTTTGGGGAATATAGAGAACATAGAAGAGTTCATAATTTGGTGACTTCTTAAGCTCACTCTACCATGAACATTTTATACATTAATCTGTATCTGTGTCATGTCCATGGTTGTTACTAAACTAGTCTATAATTTAGTTCTCCCTCCAGCAGTTGTTCTCTGCGTAGGCATTTCTTCACTGTTAAGCCGTTTCCCCTTGGCTGTGCTTCTCACTGCCCTGGTGCCTTTGATCCTATAGGTGTTAACGGTTTGAGGATGCTGGGGATTCTCCACGATGCAGTTGTGTTCCTGATTGAGCAGCTCTCTGGTGCCAAGCACTGTAGGAATTACAAATTCCGTTTCCACAAACCAGAGGAAGCTAATGAACCCCCCCTGAACCCTCATGGCTCAGCCAGGGCTGAAGTACACCTGAGGCAAGTTTCATTCATTTCCATAAACAGTTTGGGGTCTTGATATTATCTGATATTCTGTTTTCTCATAACCACTGAGATTTGCGGTGTCAATGTCATCCTTAAATTATTTGCTAAATAAATTCTGATCTTTTGGCTCTAGGAAGTCAGCATTTGACATGTTCAACTTCCTGGCTTCTAAACATCGACAGCCTCCTGAGTACAACCCCAATGATGAGGAAGAGGAGGAGGTACAGCTGAAGTCAGCTCGGTAAGTGCTGAGCAGAGGGTTCATTAGAAATATTCTTTGTGCCGGGCACGGTGGCTCGTGCTTGCAAGCTTCAGCCTATGAAGCGGCCGGAGCTAGGGATCGCGGTTCGAGTCCCGCCTGGGGCACGTAGTGAGAACTTGTTCCAAAAAAATAGCTGGGCGTGGTGGCACGCGCCTATAATCCCAGCTACCTGGGAAGCTGAGGCTGGGGATTGCTTGAGTCTGTGGTACCCCGGGCAACGAGAGCCTGCAGTTCCATGGGCAAAAATATTCTTTGCTTCCCTCTACTGCAGCTGTTAAAAGTGCTATGGTTCAGAAACTTCTGGATAATAGTTAAGAAAGTAAAATGAGGTATGTGTTGAAATGGTGGCTGGCTGGCAAAAAGAGAAGTGTGTTAATAGAGCAGAAATTCAAATAACTACAAGATAAATGTTTTGTTTTCTTCAGCCAGAATATACCGTCAGCTTTGGAAGTAACCACCATTGTCTTCCTGGTCAGAAAACACTAGATATAGTAAAATAGACCTAGTTTCATAAGATGCTTATTGTGGTTGGCATTGAACAAAAGTAGCAGTGTAGTCCTACCCACTAGGAGCCTTCAATCCCAGGCTTAAACCTGATTATTTCCTGAAGAAAAATCATTAATAATATGCCTTGTCTCTTTAGGAGGGCAACTAGTATGGATCTGCCAATGCCCATGCGTTTCCGCCACTTAAAAAAGACTTCTAAGGAGGCAGTTGGTGTCTACAGGTATGGCTAACATTCTAAAAAGAATTCTAGAAAATTAATGAAGTTTTCCAATATCAAAGTGAACCAGATACTGGCATGGCCTCCCTCATTGAGTAAGTGAGATGTTCGTAGATGGGACTATTGTGTCTGGTATCTGGACTCCTGCAGCTCCTTGTGTGAAACAAGGACTGTAACATAATACGCATTAAGATACTGCTACGTCTAGTGGGCCACTGAATGGAGAAATCTCTCATCCTCGGTCATTTGTTCCAACAATTAATATATTCAACGCAGGTGGGTCCAGATTCTTTTTTTTTACCCCAATGTCTGTCCCTCTTTGGGGAACTTACAGACCAGAAGATTTTATTCATGTATTTGCACAATTAACTGTAGTTGCAAAATGGGTAGCTAATCTCTTCCATTTTTATGTCGTAGGTCTCCCATCCACGGCAGAGGTCTTTTTTGCAAGAGAAACATTGATGCAGGTGAGATGGTGATCGAATATGCTGGCAATGTCATCCGTTCCATACAGACTGACAAGCGAGAGAAGTATTATGACAGCAAGGTGAGTCTCACCGCTTAACTTCCCCAATTCTTTTTTTTTTGTAGAACTGCAAACTATAAACATGATTCTAAGATGAAAAAAGAAATGATATTTTTTATTGATTCAGAGATGATTTTTTTTTTAAACGATTATTACACAGAGATAGCCTTTAAGGTCTGTCTGGAGTGGACTGCTAGCACCAGAATCATGTACAGACAGAAGTTTTAGGTTTCTTTTTCCTGTGATGATATTAAAGACCTCTAGTCTAGTGCCTGTAATCTGTTTCATGGGAGGCTATGGAGATGGAGTGGGGGAGCAACTAGAGAAAATAAAAAACAAATCTCTGTCATGGGAACGTTGAAAGAATGGAGAAATCTGGAAATTTTACTAGGAAAAACTTTCCTTAATTAGCAACTTTTTTTTTTTTTTTGAGACTAGGTCTTGCTATTTTTGCCCGTGGAACCATAGGCTCTCGTTTCCCGGGGTACCACAGACTCAAGCCATCCCCAGCCTCAGCTTCCCAGGTAGCTGGGATGACAGGCGAGCACCACCACGCCCAGCTAGTTTTTTGGAACTAGGTCTCGCTACGGGCCCCAGGCGGGACTCGAACCGCAATCCCTAGCCCTGGCCGCTTCATAGGCTGAAGCTTACAAGCACAAGCCACCGTGCCCGGCCTTAATTAGCAACTTTAAGTCACATCAGAAAAAGGTCGGCAAATGTTCTCCACCCTGAACTGTAATAAATAACAGGTTCTCTTTTACCTTCATGTATAGGGCATTGGTTGCTACATGTTCCGAATTGATGACTCGGAGGTAGTGGATGCCACCATGCATGGGAACGCTGCACGCTTCATCAATCACTCATGTGAGCCTAACTGCTACTCTCGGGTCATCAATATTGATGGGCAGAAGCACATTGTCATCTTCGCTATGCGCAAGATCTACCGAGGGGAGGAACTCACTTACGACTATAAGTTCCCCATTGAGGATGCCAGCAACAAGCTACCGTGCAACTGTGGTGCGAAGAAATGCCGGAAGTTCCTAAACTAAAGCTGCTCTTCTCCCCCAGTGTTGGCGTACTCGGACCCAGAGTCATCCAAAGCAGCGCTGAAGGCCCTTGCCAGCAGCTAGGAGTTCCAGGCTATTGAGTGGGCACAGTTGAGGGGCCTCCACGATGGCTGAGCTCCCTGCGTCCCATATTCACATTATCGTGTGATCCTAGTCCTGGAGAGAGAGATGAGGTCTCGAAGAAATGATCCGTGATTGGCTTTCTCCTGGGGCCCCTCCGACTGTTTGCCGTTCACAAGTGGGAAATGGGGTCCTAGCAGACTTGCCTGGAAGGAGCCTGTGGAGGGTTAGTTATGACGGGAGATTGGGCCTGAGCATCTCTTCAAAGAAAAGTTGCCATCCTCACCTTGGCCCTTTCCCCAGCACTCTGAGCGAGGGGTCAGGCGAAGCCCCACATACAGGGGTTGGTTGGATACCTGGTAGTTTGCCAGCTGGACCCAGCCTGTAACTGCCTGTTGAACAAACAGACAGGTCTGGTGGTTTTCCTTACTATCCTCCCACTTGAAAGCTCACTTCCGGTTGGGAGACAGGATACTTAGCACCTTTGGTGTCAAAAGGCTGTCTTGGGGTTGTGCCAATTCATTACCAAACATTGAGCCTGTGGGCTTCAAGTGGGAGTGTTGTTGTCCCCATGAGCCTTATCTCAGCCAATGACCTTTCGTGACAATAGGAGCGGCTTCCCTCTCATTCCTTCCCTTCCCTCTCTTCATTTCCCCTGTCCGTCATCACACTGCTTTCCCATTCTTTCTGGGTGGCAGGGGAGAGGGACTCCCTGCTCAAGAACACTCCCGATTGGGCATGGTATGTGCCTACAAAACGTCCCCTCAGCCTGGAAGTACTCCCCGTGGGGAAATGGGCAGGAGTCATTGGCCATAACCAGACAATTTGGAGAAGTCTTCATAAAGCTCCATTGAGAGTTTTCAAGAAATTAGTGTAGCATGATTTTTTTTTTTTTTTAACATGAGGGAAACGATTATTTAAAAAGGCTTTGAATCATGCAACATCCAGAGTAGCACAACTAGGATGACCCCTGGGCGCCCTTCCTAGGATACGGTGACTTGATTTCCCCTGGTTAAGGCATAGGAAGAACTTCACTGTTAAACGGTCGGTGTCCAGTTGAAGGCAGAACACTAATCCGATTTCAAGGCCCACGACCTGGGTACTAGGCCACCAGTACACCGAGGGGACGCTCTCACCTGCGCAGACTCCTTGGATAGAGCAAGTTAAATGACACTACTGCCCTGATTACTCCTTAGGACGTGGTCAAAACAGCATCAGATGTTTCTTCTCTTACTTCCCCCCCCAAGACAGCGTCCTGAACCTGTTAAATTAAGTCATTGGATTTTACTCTGTTCTGTTTACAGTTTACTATTTAAGGTTTTATAAATGTAAATATATTTTGTATATTTTTCTATGAGAAGCACTTCATAGGGAGAAGCACTTATGACAAGGCTATTTTTTAAACCGCGGTGTTATCCTAATTTAAAAGAAAATCGGTTTTTAATAACTTTTTATTTTCATAGGATGAAGTTAGAGAAAATATTCAGCTGTACACACAGAGTCTGGTTTTTCCTGCCCAACTCCCCCCTGGAAGGTGTACTCTTGTTGTTTAACGTGTAGCTTGCGTGTGCCCTGTTGACGCGCGCCCGTCTCCTGGGTTCGCTCTTCTAACAATAAATGGAAAAGGAAGGTCACCCAACTCCATTGGGCCACCCCTCTCCTTCCCCGTAGTGAAGCTCCTCAAAAGGCTGTAGTATCTTGACACAGCAGCTTCTCCTCTTCTTTCCCACACTGTCTCCCCTGGCCCCTAGCTCAGTGGTGAGAGGTGGGAAACGTGCTACATTACCCCTCATCTTTCCTACTTCAGAGTCAGCAGCCAAGTTGAATGGCACCCCGACATTGTCCATCACCATCTGCCTCATAGTTGACCTCGTTCCCTTTCCCTCTGCCCACCAAGTCCTCGTACTTGCAAAGAACCCATGGATCTCCCCACGCGCCCTCTTTTGGGGCAGCCCTTTGAAACTGAAGCACAGTCTGACCACTCACGATAAAGCAGATTTATCCTCTCTGCCTGTCAGCCACAAGGTTTCAGAGCAGTGTAGTCCAGTAGAGGGCGGGGCACCCTACTCTCGCCGCAAGAAGCCTGTCCTTAATGGAGGTCTAGCAAAGCAATACGACTCCGCCCAGCGCTCTCTGCCCCAGGACTCATGGCTCTGCTGTGCCTTCCATCCTGGGCTCCCTGTTCTTCCGTGACCTTAAGAACTTTGTCTTGGTGGCTTTGCTGGAACATTGTCACTGTTTCCACTGTCCTGCAGGGAGCCCAGCACTGTGGTCAGGATGGCAGAGACTTCCTTGTCATCATGGAGAAGTGCCAGCAGGGGACTGGGGAAAAGCACTCTACCCAGACCTCACCTCCCTTCCTCTTGCCCATGAACAAGATACAGTGGCCCTAGGGGTCCCACTAGTGTCTGGTTTCCTTTATTGCACTGTGTGAGGTTTTTTTGTAAATCCTTTTATTCCTTTTTTTTTTTTTTTTTAAGGAAAAAAAAAAGCTGCATTTGTTACTGAAATGATTAATGCACTGATGGGTCCTGAATTCACCTTGAGAAAGACCCAAAGGCCAGTCAAGGGGTTGGGGGAAACTCAGCTAAACAGACCTAGTTATTGCCCTGCTAGGCCATGCTGTACTGTGAGCCCCCTCCTCAATCTCTTTCTACCAGTCCCAAACCCTGAGGCCAGGAGAGGAACCCACATCATTCCTTCTCTTGCCAGCTGCAGATGGTTTGCCTTGCCTTCAAACTCCCTGATTATCAACCACAGAAATGAGAACGTCCTCTTACAGCTCAGCCTTGAGTCCATTGCCAAAATTCAGCATACCTGCCAGCAACTTGGAGAATAAGCTAAGATTTCCCTACAGGAGGGAAAGATTTAAGCAAGAAGGCATAGCTGTCTCCAAAACACCTGAGTTTGTTGTGAAAGTGACCAAGGGAATTGCCAGCACAAAAGTGCAGACTGAGGAACTGTGGTGGGTCGTTCCCAAGAATTCCCCAGGGGGCACCCGAAACCCCTAAGGAGTAACGGCTGCAAACCCGGTCAGTCCTCAAGTGAGCAAGCCAGCTCACTGATAGCTTTGCTGCTAGAACCTGTTGTGGCTGCATTTCCTGGTAGCCAGTGACAACTGTGTGACCAGAATAGCTGCGTGGCGCTGACCCTTTGGCCGGAATTTGGTCCCTTGGCTCCCTCTGTCGCCGTCCACCACCTCCAGCACAGCCCCTCTTGTTATGACACAATAACACGAATTAAGGGGGAAGCCCTGGCAGCTATATATGTTTTCAACCAGACTCCTTTGCCGGGATCCAGTCCACCACCCCACCTGCCTGTGTCAGCCC